>QVOA01017858.1:0-18921 GCA_014825685.1 Pseudomyrmex cubaensis | reverse complement strand
TGTATTCTGACCAAACTGTTGCGTTATGGCGAATCATCTTAGTGCAATTATTGCAAAATCGTCGTTATTCATGATACCATTTTTGTGCAATATTTTCACAATTTGCCTATCAGGCATTTGTCACTTGAGTAATATATTACAACGACAAAACTTGAACTATATTTTTTGTGTTTGTATTAAATACTGCAAATTATCGCATAGCAGTGTTTAATGCGGTTTGGTAGTCGAATGGATATTGATGAAGACGATTTACTAGCAAATAGTGGTGGTGTCGGTGACCTAGATATGTTCTCGGGGGCGATGGCCTTTATACCTCGATTATCGAACAACCGAAGTCGGCAAAGGTGCAGGTGTATACCACTGAAAAACTATCGGTCGCATGACACCGAACTAAACAGTAGACTCTTCCTCTCTCTCTCTCTCTCTCTCTCTCTCTGTGTGTGTTTCTTTCTCTCCTTTTCTTGCAATTCAAAATTTCTTAGATTTTATCGACGCGTTCACAATAAATGTGTGTGTGTGTACACGATCTCGCGTGACGCATTTAACAAAAAACAAAAATGAGTAAAAAACAGACGCCGTATTTCTAATCTCGGCTGAAGTAGAAAATAGGATTTTGATATACGATTAAAGAACGGGAATGTTTCGGAATTACCTGAAGTTAAGCCCAGGTCGCGGCTAGGTAACACGAAGGGATCTCGATTTGCAATGCCGAATCGTACACCGTGAGGTATGTGCATAATAAACGGATATAACCTTTATCGCTTTAGAAAAGCGTAAAGTGGAACAGTGGCCTGATTCTTCGATGTCATGGTTGCAGCTCCAGAAGGGAGAGAGAGAGAGAGAGAGAGAGAGAGAGAGAGAGAGAGAGAGAGAGAGAGAGACAGAGAAAGAGAGTGAGTATAGGCCGCCAGTTATAAAGGCGCAAGAATGTGCAACTAGTATTACGCTATCTTGTCACTGGATTTTAGTCGAAAAAATTTGAAAGAACAAAAAGACAACAACAATATATTTTCCAATTTTTTAATATTTTGCTTTTTGTAACCGCATATTTTGCTTTGAAATACATTTTTTTATTGTGACTACTGTATTTTTTCTTATTCGAGTCCGATTTCTTTTTTTTGGCAGAGCAACGGCTACATGGAGCAATTTATCCCGGAAGATCCCAATTCGCGGGTTATTCTACCATTACGACCGTGACAGCGATATTCTTTCCAGACAACATACATTTCATAAACATTTGTTTAAAAAACATCTAAGCAAAACATCTTTTAGATGATCTAACGCGAGTGTCGTCTAGATTAAAAACTTACAAGTAGAAACAACATAATATACGCTTTTGCAACACGAGCTTCTGATTAAATAGTATAATTTTACGAGATAATTGCTTAAAAATGTTATAATTGAAGGAAAGAAAAATGGAAAAATGGAGACGCGAAAATGTAATACCGCATTGCCAAAAGTCGGAACTTCCCGAAAACAGAGGAGGAACGCATTAATTTAAGGCAACGACCTATACTTTTCGTGTATTGACTCTCTGCCGTTGCTTCGGTGCGCGTTGGTTATACTGTTGATATTTCATGATGTTTGGCTGTTCTCCAAAAAAAATAGCTATAACAGTTTCCGATAATCGAGGTTAGTGCACGCCATATGGCTGTGCGATTTTATTAGTTTTAGACACGCTGCGATGATATAAAGAGAGGCGAGTAACAGCCGAACGAAAAATGTTAGATGTATAATTCAACAGTTTCGAGTTTGCTGACTGAAATAATGATGCAACATGATGGGAAACTCGAGTGTATCTTGTGTAAATCTTATATCGAAGTAGAACAAGACGTGTTATAAATTCGCATGTGCACAATGTGTGTTTCTTTATTAATTTCATCATACGATCAAAACACAAAACTTCTTCGAATTCAAAATCAAACGTTGACTTTTCTTTGCTCGATAAAAATTTCAGATGTTCTACATGAACGCGCGTGGATGATGCTACGTTGTGCTAAAATCTCAGAAAATCGATAAATGGGTCACCATTGAACATTTAACAGTCAAAGGACATTTTACGCTTCGCCGATAAGCATTCAACCTCCCGAATCAGATGTTCTATATTGAAAATGTCTTTCTATCCTTTAGTAGTAAATTGAAAAACAAATATTGTCGAGATTAAAATTAACATGCGCATGCCTCGAGAGATTTTAAGAGAGTTATCACAAATATTTTAAGTTGCACAACAATAATATTAAGTATGTATGTAAAGCAATTAAGACATTATTCCCAAAAATTTTGGTTACATCGTAATTGTGTTTATATTGGAAAGTCAACGAAGATACATAATCACGCGTGTTCATTAATATGTGTGTGTATGTGTTGTGTGTGCATTAAATTTCTGAGTATGTGTTTGCTAAATTTATATATATATATATATCTTTTCATATTAACTAGAATACTTAGTCAATAAGAAAATCGGAGTAAAATCATCTACAAGAAAAGATCGCGAAAAAGAAGTCGCGTCCATGACGTATTTTTGTGTAACTGAAGATATATACCTCGGATCGTATAGCGTATACGAGCAATAATAACGTTAGTACCATTTGCGCAAAGTGCACAATAAAATTTGCAACACGCTCGAAATATCTTCGCGAGCGAAAGAGATAAGGTCGCATCGATCGTCGTCGCACTCTTTTGCTATATTCTCGATACATATTTATTGTGCTCGGACTTACGTGCTCCGTTTAGCCGAATCCTGTGTGCTTCAGTGAAACAGTAAAAATATAGATGTAATCCGGGGTTTGCGCTTCAACCCTCGGCCGCTGTGCGAAAAGACTATATGTCAAAAAAAGCAGGAAAAGAAAAGCAGAGACGAGATAGCAGTAGACGAACGAAAAAAAGAGATGAAGAAGGAGAGAAAAAGGGAAAATGAGGAAGAGAAAATGGGAGCACCAGTAAGCGTAAACGCGAAGTAAGTTAGCGAAACCGTTTCGACGGGGTGGTGGTCCCGCGACTACTGAACCTTTAAGATTCGTATCCCCTAATCGATAAACCACCCTGTGGCCAACCCGCCGCCCACCTGGGCGCTCCGTGCTAAAAGTATCGTTACGACCACCTGGTGCGTTGAGGACGCGCGTTGCGCGCGCACATACCTCGTGTTTCGCGAGATGACATCTCTGACGCTTCCAAAACAAAAAAGACAGCTCGCCTCCGGCGAGATCGTCATTGAAAATCTCTCTGACGTGCATTTGCAACTGTCTCTTGCATCCTCCGTCTTGCGTCTTTTGTTGGTGGAAAGAAAAGGGGAAAAAATGAGAGAGAATCTGAAATGAGCTGTATGATTAATCCGCAAACGAGTGCCATTCATTTGTAACAAAAATTTGTCAGTTTTAATAATGATTTCGTCTTTAATCACGAACAACAGAAGTTTTTTTTACTTTTGTTATTTTGTTTTTTTTTTTTTTTTTTTACTTGCTAATTTTTTGTAATACATAAATCAGGTATCACAAAGGAACACTAAGAATTCATAACAGAACCACTCTCGCTGTTAGTGAAAACGTTTTATTAAACTCTGAAAGTTAAAATAGCGATAGAGTTGACTTTTTGCTTACAGTTTTTTGTTTAATGTAGAATCACATACAAGATTATACTTGTGCATCCTTATATGTAAGGATAGTAACTATTTTGTTTGCTTTGTTAATATATCACTGTTACACGTTTTGTATCCCGTTATTTTTCGAATTTGAAGCGTGTATTATATATGTATATATAACAGTGGTAAGAACGATCGCGCTGAGTCGATCGACGTACAAAGGAATTTGTTTATTTTTATTATTCATTGTAAGATAAGATTTCGACCAAAAAGTGTGATGAAACTTTCATTAAGAATTTTCCCGTTTGTCTGAACGGAACGCTTGGATTGCAATTGCAGATCAATTGGCTCTGCGTCCAGCGCGTATGTAACAGTATATAATATAATTAATATTAGGAAGATGGCATGTGTGTACATTTAATATAATATTGTATAATAAGTTTATACAAAATCTGAAAAAGATCGTCTTCTCTGAAAAAAGCACTTTTTTTTTGTTTATTTCCGCCGCAATTTTTATCTCCTTTTCTTTCGCAGTTGGTCATCGATATAACGCGCGCGCGTAACGAGAGGATGCTGAACCATTCTGTTTTACCGGCATTTCTTATATTTCCGCTCTTATATTCTGCACCTATTGAAAAACGGAATGAAAAACGCTTCTTTAAAATGAAATAAAATATGTTAAAAAATGGAAAATACAAGAAAAACGAAAAAAAGTATTGAACGTTACTGAGTACATTTTTACTTCATACAAAATTGACAAAATGAACTCAAACGAAAGTTTAGAATTTTCTACTTAACAAACATAGACAAATATTTTGAGCGTTTCAGAAAAAGACTTTGAAGCTTGTAAGGAACAAAAGTGCGGAAATAAAATTAGTGCAGTTTTAGCAAAACTGCCGGAGAAACATACGTTTATCCTTGTTTTTATCATGTCATTTATCCTTGCCTCGGTCCGATTAGACGGCGCTATCCACTAAACAGCATAGTGATGATCGAATTGAAGTACGGCTGTCGCTCTAGCATCCTCTTAATCATCACAAGAGAAGAGGCAGAAACGTTTACATAAATTACTGTAACGAAGAGAATCGTCGCATTTTTATCCAAAACGCGCTGTCTTTCTTATACGCGACGAAACACGGAGATGTATTTTAGGACGCAAATATACATATATATATACGCATATAAAAGATAATACAATTATACATATACATATAAAAAAGAGAAAGAATATACGCACAAAAAGTATACTGCCGTCCTTAAAATGTCCTATCTCTCATTTTTGCATTTTTCAAGATATATTGAAATATTGGAAGTTCCACACATGTTTTATTTTCTAAATAAAGCTAGAAAGTCAAAGTGTCTAATTTATTTGTCCTAACTACTAATGGCACAAACAAAAGAATAAAACCTCAGTTTTTTCGATTCTTTCGATATGCTAGATAGGATATTTTAACTAAGGAGGACAGTACAAAAGTCAGTCGATTGCAAACAATTTTTATACAAACACACTGCGTTGTCTGCATATAAGAAAAAAGAGAATCACGAGGGAAAGTCACGAGGAAACGAAACTTGGCGTAAAGAATCTTTTTTCCGTTTAGAGAGCTTTACATATATACGTACACGCGACGTAATCTAAATAAGGAACGAGATGTTTCGAACGCTTGAGATTTTTGTACTAATAAAAGTGAGCATACAAGCTCTTAATTACAGAGAGAATTATAATAAAATCTCGTTGTTCGCCTATATATTCGCAACAAAAACGATTTTCGGTTGTCAATTTTTCCGTGTTGCAGATACATTGTGTAAGCTATAACACGTACTACACATATTGTAGTATCCTCTCAGACAAGATGCGCGTGTCTAAAAACGTTTCGAAGACGAAAAAGAGAGATGACTGTCGCAAAAAAAAGTAAACCGTATCTCCAACGTCTTCGAGATGTTCTTGGAACGTGTCTGGGAAAAAGAGAAAAATATTCCGTGTAAGCGCATAAAAATAAAAACCCGCGAATTGTCGCAATCTCCGAGCAAAACACACCTGAAACAAGCAACGATAGTACCGTTTTGCACATTTGCTATACGATTGGCACCAAGTTTTTTTTTTTTTAACAAAAAGGATCAACAAAACGGTTTGAACAATCGATAGAAACTAATAAGTAATAACGAGAACTTTATCTAGTGAATCATTAAATTGTGTATATGTACATTCGTGTATATGTATACATATACATATACACGTATATGTATATATACATACATACGTATGTGTATGTATACATACATACATACATACATACATACATACATACATACATACATACATATTGTATATATATATATATATATATATATGCATGTATGTATGTATGTACGTACGTATGTATATGTACATATATGTATGTATGTAGAGGAGACTCGAGCTGGTTGACACAAATAAAAAGTAGCCTTGATTAGTGATGAAAAATAATACAACAATAGCGTTACCGACGTGTGTGGTGTGACAGTTGATATTGTCGCGAGCATGTGTTTTCTTTTAGCTTTATTATAGCACTTATTTTTCATCACTAATCAAGGCTGTAACTTTGTACCTGTGTCACAACCAGCTCCAGTTTCTCCTATGCATGCATGTATGTATGTATGTACACGTACACAAACGCGCGCGCGCGTGTGTGTATAGTTATACATATATGTGAGCGCGTACGAGAGAGAGAGAGAGAGAGAGAGAGAGAGAGAGAGAAGAATTACATTTTGTGTTCTCTAAATATACAAGCTACTTTCGAAAAATGTGATTATCGCCAAATTGCACGAGAAGCGCCTCGTATTATGTTAACATACTTGTATTTATTTATCTACTAGGTATTGTAAAGAGGGCTAACTTATATGTTATAGGAAAACAACAATGCGCTTACCGCGTTACAATAATGTGTGCGCGATGAACAATGAAGGATGCGTATATCTTGCAACGCGTACTGAGTGCTGCGCAATGTGTTGTTTTCAATTCTTTTTTTTTTTAACTTGTTAATTATAATAACTGTATGTACATCTTGCCTCTTTCGTGTCACGAGTCAGAGATAATTTTATTTCGAAAGGCGCTCAAACGAAGCGTTTACACGGAACGCTCCGAATATATATTTTTGCATGATTAATAGTATCGCGATATACATATATCTATGGTAATATGGATTCAAGTTATACAGGTTATATGTAATTGTGTATAATGATTGTGCATCGTAACCTCCCGCGTTCAAAAATCAGGCAGTGCTGACTAATGAAGAGTAAATTAAATTACGCTTATAAGGAAGTCGCAAAGGAGTGCTATTCGCAATTCGTTTCGTACGCAGTATTACGAATGAATATCTTGAACTTTCATGAATTAACATTTCGACGATCATCTCACTATTATAATTCGCGTTCGTTTGCGTGTTTTTACCGTTAGATCAAGATGCGGTAAATAATTCAGTTGGAACTGAATCGCGCGCTGTAAACGTCCTTTTCACTGTTTTAACAAATCTTAATTAAATCCCGTTGTTTAACGGCTATATTACAGTTGGATCCTGAGATTTTTAAGAGAGACTATATATATTCAACATTCTTCATATTATCTACTTGATACAACTAAGGCTGTGACGCATTTAGTGCAACAGACTTATTACAGGAGCGGCTAATTGCCTGCTAATGCCTTTATATTATCATACGTGTACATGTGTGTACATGTGCCTATTTTCTTCTCATGTTACTTCTTATTGAGTAAACAAGGAAACGCAAGAGTACAATGGAACATTGCAATATCGTCGGAATCTCTCGTTTTTTTTTTTTTTTTTTTTTTTTGTAACTGTTTAACATAGTATTTTCAATTTCACACAAGATAAATCTTTCTTAAATGGACCCCGATAGACTAACATGTATCCACGCGCTGAGAATTATTCTTGCAAAAAATATTATATTTTTAATCTACATAAAATTGTATTTTGTACAATGCGTGATTATATGTGTAAAATACGATGTATAAAAGTCTATTCTCACTTAACAAAGCATGATCACGGTCAAATCAAGAGAAAAAACACAACAGCGTGATGCTCGACCTAATCGAGCAAATTTCGACCAGTATAGGTGTAAATCGAGCGTGAAACAATGTCTGTTCTTCTTCTTATAAAAAGGAGCAAAATTGATATTGTTATATAAAAATGATACGTTTATGCGTAAGATAGTTCATCGTCTTTGTATAGAAATGTGCAATTGTAAAAAGTAGTTGAATTTCAGCAGTAAACAATTCGGATAAATACTCCAAATTTTCTCCGCGCGCAGACACAGATTTTTGTTTAAGTTGCTTAAATAGTATATCTAAATATATATCAAGTGTAAAATGATGATATACAATATAAATTTTTTGTTGCAAAAGTCAGCAACAACTAAATGACATTTTTCACCGATTTTAAAGATTTTTTTGAAAGAGAAGAGTAATATATCGAAGTTTGCTAATTAGTGGTGTACCAGTGCTGGAAATATCTTGCTAATTTATTAAAGTATTAAATATCGTCCTCGACATGTATACATGTCGTTTTTTTCTCTAGAATACGATATCGATCTACGTCGTTTGTGGTTTGCGCGCTTCTCTTTTCATTCAAAACTTTCCTGCTGCGGAATACCAAAGACGAAACAACACACGAGATCACTCCGAGTATAAACATTTTACAACGTTTTCTCTCACGTGTTGATTTCCTATGTCTACAGTTTCCTATATATATATTTTTTAGTGAAATATATATAAATACGATCTATACAAGGTGGTCCGTTTTTGTATTTTTGTTTTTATCTTTAATAAAGATTTGCCGAGAGTTTCACCATAACGATGATCACACATAGGTATCGAAAAAGTTTCCGAAGTTGATTTTTATATACAACGTATTATATCGGCACATAAAGAAACCAATTGTATGTTCAAGTTTAATAAAACTCTAAGTCTTTCTCTGTTGAAGAGAAATATTATTAAATAATATTGAAAATAATTTAAAATCCAGATATTGATATAACATACTTTTATGATGCGGTTTGAAGAAAGAATGAAGACACGGAGTGTCGTATATACTGTTAGTTATTGTAACAATTTTACATTTTATGTTCTTTGTCGAATTTGAGTTTTCATGTATAATTACAGTGGAATATGACAACCACCCTTTATAAATCAGTAGATAAACACTTACGAAATATTCTTAGATATATCTTTTTGCGCGCATAATAAATGTCTTTAGATTTATATCCCCGATATATAACATGTAGAAAAGTGCACTTTCCTCGGCATATATTTACAACGTAAAAATATAGTTCATATCGTGTATATACGCAATTAAATCGTCAATGGTGTAAGTGCGTTTTCACTTGGATTTTCATATTCATCAATTTTCTTATAAAACAATATTTCAAAAGTCAAAGTCTCAAAAATTCAAGTCAAAATTTGTTGAAATATATTATAAATAAATAAATGAAAACATCGCTGTTTTACAAAGAGAAGAATAAACATATGCCTCGGTTTTTTTTTAGACGCGATAGAAAACCACTCTCTAAACTATTATATCTATACACAGTGACGTGTATATATACATATATATATATACAAGATATACACAAGATGTCCCGGACATCGCGATATCTCACCGATAATTGTGATAACTTTGGCTGTGTCCTTTTGCAGTATTAATAATTAATCAGTTGATAAGTCATTATTGTGTCGTTATAGCTCAAGAATATATCGCTTATACATCGATTATGTTTAATTCATACTCATCGTTGCATCGACAACGAATGCGTTATAAGTTCGTTTTACTTTTAGATGTATGTATGTATATATACATACATACATACATATATATATATATATATATATATATATATCTTCGTATAAAGAAAACGCGTTCCAGGAACACCCTGTACATACTTTGAAAAGACGTTACGAAAGAGAGAATAATGATGTATGTACCGCTTCTTTCATTCTTTCCGACAAATTTCGCTTATATTTTCGTTCTATTTGACTTTCGATCCGTAATAAATTCGAACTCTCGCTTGCTTTCTTCTCACTATAGAGGCTCAATTTTGGACCATTGAACAATTACGCGGTTTTTTCTTTTTTTGTGTAATGTTTTTAGGCCTCTTCGGAATGCGATCCCTGACAACTGCATTTCTTCTTATGATTATTATGATGATGATGATGATGGTGGTGGTGATGGTGATGATGCTCATGCTCCCGATGCTGCATAAGAGCGTCGGTTTCTGGATGATTCTGAGTCTGATTGACGGCTAAAAGATCCAGAGTGCCTTTAGGCGCGGCGGCTGCCTGCTGCTCGCTCGTCGATGGCGGAATAGGCGTCGCGACTGGCGACTCAACTGGAAGCGGCACGCAGTGCAACACGTAACATCTTACACCTGCCAAAATAAAGCCTGTAAAAACAGAATAACGGTGATTAAAGGCTTAACCTGTTGCCGTATTTTTTCAATCAAAGACAAACGTATATTCTCGTGTATTTTACAATTCTTAAAACTTCTTTGTCTGTAAAAAATTTTAGAAATTTTTATTTTTATTTATTTTTTTATTTATAGTTCTCAATTTATATTTATAGTTCTTGATTCTAAAAAAGCAATTAACAAAACTTTTATTGAAACAAAAAGAAATAAATACGTTTAAAGAGTAAAATATTAGTAAAAAAGGGCAGTAGTGGAGCTCAGGCAGGTTATTATACCAAAATAATTAAATCAAGTTGTGTAAATGAGACGTTTCGACTTTTATTTCAAGTCCTTTTCAATCAATTTTGTTTGTATTATTGCATTACAAACAAAATTGATTGAAAAGGACTTGAAATAAAAGTCGAAACGTCTCATTTACACAACTTGATTTAATTATTTTGGCATAATAACCTGCCTGAGCTCCACTACTGCCCTTTTTTACTAATATTTCATTGGTTAAACCAAAGAGAGCTGGAGGATACATCTCACATTCCACTGCTTACGTTTAAAGAGATTTAATAAGTGATATATATATATATATATATGTGTGTGTGTGTGTGTGTGTGTGTTTTATACATAGTAATTCGAAAAAGAGTAAAATTGGTTCGACATTTTTTTCTCGTTTTTCGAGTAATAAACGTTATTTAATAGTGTGCGATATGATATATAAGCTAAATACAAGTCGTAGTGAGGAAGCTTGTCTATTTGTATGTGAGAAAGCTCACCCAGTATAAGTAGGGCAGCGCCAGCCACGAGTAACGCCAGCCTGTGATTTGTGGTTGTTGCACCCGGAGCGAGTTGGACGAGACCGACCACTAGCACCACCGCGCCCAACAACAGGCACACCACTACGGCGTGCAGCCCAGATATCTGTGGGCAACGATCTTTATCAGACAACGAACATATTTAACTCGTTGCCACGCGAACATTTGCGCCGTTCATAAAACAATTTTCTTAAGATGCACAACTTACTGGTTTATAAACTTAAGGTTCATAAACTTGTGTGTACGCCGGTCACACGAGAAATAAAACTACTTCTTCAAAAATATTTTGCAAAGAAAGTGAAATAAAATCAATTCTTATTCTACTTTCTTTGCAAAATATTTTTGAAGAAAAAGGGATCAGAAACAATATTCGATTCTTGGAATTAGTTCTACGCGTAACTGTGCGTAAATATATATTTGCTGTTTCTTTCAGTTCTCCGTGAGTTCCCTCGTCGATTTTGTTTTGTGCAATATCTATTTCTTCTATGTTTATAAATACAAAAGTTGAGGAAATTTAAGTATATGTCATATTTCGTTCAAGAACATTAACGTTACATTGATCGGACGTATCGTCATGTTAACCATTATACCTTGCCACATAAGTAGAGCTCGGGCAAAGGCTCCAGATTGTTGTGTCCGTGCGGACTGGGAGTAGGCGGTGAACCCTGAAGGGGTGGTAACCATTGTCCTCCCAAATAGAGCTGACTCGGCCGCTTCAGCCTTTTTTCCTGCCTCCTACGCTCGTGGCGAACAGCCACCGCTGGCATTGCACCGATCATCCTGTGATCAAACAAAAACAGTAAACACTTTCAAACACTCTCGTCTCTAGGAAAACATTATATCAAGTACGTTACTGAAACGTCGATAAACACAGAGATTTCGCTACAGAACAAACTCGCTATAACGATGCTATTAGGATAATGTTTACGAATGTGTGTGTAATACAAAATATATATAAAAGAGAAAAAAATATTTTTTTTCCTGCAAACAAGATACTATAATATGCAAATAATTTGTTAATTAATATATTAAAATATACCTAGTGCGTAGCACAAATAATACATGTAGACAAATATATATCGTAAATTGGAAGTTTAACTTTTTAACAAAAATATTTAAATTTTGAAACTAATCAATTTACTTTTGTCAAGTTTACTGTCAAGTTTTTACCGAAGTCTTAATATTAGGAGCCAGAGAGCACACTAATTACACAGGTACGTAATATATTAAATAAAATCTTTTATTCAGATATATATTCGAAGATGTGTAAAAGGAGTTTTTATACATTATTTTCCATAAGATCAACAGGAAAAAAATCAATATTTCTTGGTATATAAATTTAAAAAACTGCGAGAGATTGAACGGTTTTTCGCGCGATGTCCTGCGGTACGAACTGACATCGGCACTTTTGCGCCAAGTATGCTGTGAACTTTGGTGACCCCAGTTGACCCCGGAGCCGGTCGATACGTCATTGCATCCCTCTGGCCCGGACTCGATGCAGCTAAGTTCCAGGGTGGACGAGGACACAAAAACGAAAACCAGTGACGAATCCCAACGACCTCTTATACGCCTTATTCAACATCAAAACTTATTCCGTTTAATTTAACAAACTCTCGTTTCGACGGAGATTGCAATTAACAAAGAATTAATTTGTTTCTTCTTATTTATTAAGTGAAATCAGTATATATATAATATATTATTTAAATTATTAATGAATTGTTATATATGTATGTATAATTCAAGTGTGTGACGAAACTAAGCTTGATGCAGATAAGATTGTAATAAAAGAAATGGCTGACTGTGAGAAAAGTGTAAACTCAAGAGAGGACAAATATGTGAACTCGCACATATACGATACGGAGCGGAAAAAGATATGATTGTGAAAACGTGAAACAATCTTTCATTTAAGAATGGAGCGTTTCATAAATATTTATTCTCGAAAAATCGTGCATCAAGTTGTATATATATATAAGTGGTACAATAGAGAAATCGCATAAGAAAGCGTTTTTTCTGTAATTTTGTTAAAATAACTACAATAGTAGAATAATCGCAATAGAGCAGCATATGTAAATAACTGCGTGTTTTCGGTGTTAATGACAATGATTACAACAATGATTTTCCTTATCGCGCAATAACTTTTACAATATAGGTATATGTAAGTAGTTTTTTTTTTTTTTTTTACGCGGATATGTTCCTCTGCGGGCGGACTCGGAGGAGAACGAAGATGTAGCATCGATTTTTGGATATTGTGTATTATTTAAGCGACAATCAACCACACTTCTTGGTTTTGTTCCCATGTAATTCCGTCTCCGCACAAACGTATCCTTGCGCGCGCTCACACACACATAAAAGTAGTGATTTTACTAAATTTTTGTCGCGAGCGCACGCGAGAGAGAAAGTAAATATAGTAATATTCTTAATTTGTTTCAGCAGAGAGAGAGATACATTCATGCGTTTGTTCAATAGCTCGCTGCTATTCTTTCCTCTTATTTGCTTGTCAGTCACATCCAACATTTAAAACACGGATGAATATAAAGCGGAGCATGTATTTCTCTTTTTGTTTAAAACTTACTCTTAATTTAATATTAAAATCTTCGGCAGGAATGCGTTTAGATGAACTTTAGCGGGAGAGAGAGATTTCCATTATCATGAAGATCTCGCGTAATTATATCAATAAAAGTGAGCATTTCAATTTCGTTTATGCCGTTTCTGAATATACTTTCATATGATCGATAGAACTCCGGTTTCCAATTATCTACGTCTGTTTCTCACCCAAAATAAATAATGCGAAAATAATGGCTTCTTTGTTATCGTAATTACAAAACACTGAATTACTTAATGTGCGTAACATAGAAATATTTTCTTAAAAATTTAATTGGCATTTTAAATGATACATATATTATGTTTTTGCAAAAGATCAACTAAGAATTGTAATAACATTGCAATTAAAATCAAATGTTGTCATAATCGAATCGTGCGTCCGAGATGTATCGTTCTCGCTCGACACACACACACACACAAATACGTCCGTACCAAAAGTATATTTTCATTCACGTGTGATGTGTGTACTGCTAAGTACAAGGCTAAATATAAACTTTGCATAATCTAAGAACGTTTTTCAAGACTTGGAAATAGAGAAATATGTACATGAAAGAAATGCAATAACACATGCTCTTGCCTCTATAAACAAATCTAGATTTTCTTTTCAAACAACTTCCTATGTTTTACAATTTGACGTCTTATATACGTGCATTTATTTTATTTAAAGTCTGATAAATCTGCATCTCTGTGATTGCACGCGCGCGATGTAACAACTACGTAGAATATAAAATTGTACCACTTATTTGAAAAAACGTATAAATACCTGGGGAGCAGATATTCTTGTTTTTATACTCCTTTAAAAGAGTTATGGCTCGTAAATCTTATATTTGCATAAACAACGAAATTGCAATCGATTGCATAATATATAGTTTTAGGTTTAAGAATATATATATATATATATATATTTATGTGTGTATATATATATGTGTGTATATATATATACACACATATATATTCTTAAATTCTTAATAATTTTATGCAAGAAAGACTTACATGCTACATATGAGTAAGATTATATGTAAGTAGTTTATGAGATTTCAGCCTTTCAGTCGAGAAAACGAATAAACTTAAAAATAAAAATGTATTGTTTTAATAATAAAAATTATTTACGATCACAGAGAAGTTCGAATAATACTTGAGATTTCAATTCACGATAAGCACTCACATGCGTATCACTCTCATTTCAAATGTACGCATTAAAGTAAAAAAAAAAAAGTGAAAAATAATGATCTCACATACTTTCGCATGTCTCGCCTTCGGAAAATCATAAGGAAAACAAAATACCACAACAAAAGGCACTTTTGCACGACGCTTAATTCAGAGCCAGTTTAAGATGTGAACCTTCTTTGGGACCTTTTGAGTTATCTCACGAACAATCAGTCGTTACTTTAACTTGTTTTGTGCGAGGCTAAATTTTGAGATTGTGCTTGAATTACGATGACAGTCCTGGTCTCAATTTTTGCAAACATTTTGTTTAACGATCTTCAACCGGCCCCGGTTTAATCGCAATAATGAGTTTCGCCCTTTTGTTCACGCTTGTTCTTTTTTGATATATGTATAAATTTTTCTCTGTATCGCTCTCTGTATAACTCTCCTCGAAACTAGCTCGCTCATCATCATTCTTACTTTCTTAAATTTGCAAAAGACTTAAGATATAGTAATTTCGCGCATATAATTATAATAATTAGTAAGGACATCCACTCTGTCAAGAAGGGAAAACCGCGCTCTCGCAATTAGTGATGTGAAAACAACATGTATAATATAGAAAGTGCGTTTGCTTTGAGTGTATTCGCGCGCTTTGAACATCAGTATGTCTTCATTGCTCGCTAAATATAATATAATCGAAAGAAATAAATATAACCGTTTCAAAACGCGCGAGAACATCTCAAAGTAAACGCACCTACAGTGTATATACAGATACTTTGAAAAGACATTTGCAATGCGATTTATTTGACCGTGTAAGACGATTAACTTCTCTTTTTTTTTAGGATCACAGAATAGTAGCGCCCGAGCATAGCGATATTTTTTTAATTTAAAGGTATTCGTAAAACAAACGACGACGAGACGATATTTTCGCGCGGTTGTTTTTTCTCCGTATGCAATAACGCATGTTGCTATTTCAATTAAAATCTCACGGAGATTGGAATCGCGCGACGTTGTTTGTTTTCGAAAATCTCCGCCGACTAAAGCTAGAGTGTGTATATGTAAATAAATATTTATAATATATTATAAAAAGGAATATATATAAGTATGTATGTGTGTATAGCGTATTACAAATTATCGAATGGCTTAAAAATACTGCTTGCGCCGACAGTCGCTGGACGAATAGTTGCAATTTTTTCTTCACATATGCTGAAGTTTATCGCGTACATGTGTGTCTACGTGTACAATATATAATATATATATTATACACATGATGTTTCTTCCCTGCCACACATCTTTTATATCGCACAGCAATGTTCTTCGATAAAACTCGAATTAAAAACACACTTTTTACTTTTTACTATATTTTACTTTTTTTTGTTCACATACTTTATCACGCGGCTTCACTGACGTCGCACTTCTCTATAAGAAAAGTTCTTGGTTAAAAAGCTCCGATCGATAATTATGCCATAATAAGCATCAAAAGCATGTCGGAAACAATAATTAATAAGCTTTTGACTTTTGAATGTTAATGTAGAATAGCATCATCATCGTGTAACAATCAGCGAGCGTCGAAGAAGAAACATTCTGTACATTAATAGTGTATTTTCGAAGTAAAACTGTGTTTAATAGAGTACTAGAATACACCGAAGTCTCAGAGAATGTCAACGTATGAGATATTTGATCATTCTTTTTTCCAAAGACTTTCGAATCACGCGCAATGTAAGATGTTTACAAATAATATATTTCAACGATAATTTCTCGGCTACCTCATTGAACTTTTATTTTACTCTAAACGTTTGATATGTTGAACTGATAATTTAGACCAATACAAATATTTGCTTTTTAACGTTCACAAGTAAGGAATAAAGAAGTTAAATGCGAGATACATATTATATATATATATATATATATAAAATAAATATAGTGAAAAATAAATTCGAAGTAAAATACTTAAAAAAAAAAAAGATGAAAAGAACTATCCGTAATATACGCGCCATTATTTATGTCTTATATAGATTGGATTTTAATATAAATGCCTCTTCAGTGATTTATCGAGTATTTCCTAGATATATTTTATGGAATGTATCTTTAACAGCAATTGTTTTGCAAAATCGCGTCTCTTGCTACGATATGATCTTCTTTGAGTAGTGTTCTTGGTCCTTGAAGATTTCTTTTATTTTTCCTACTTTTTTATTCGCGAAGCATATTGATTATCGAAATATTTGCTTTTCTCGCGCTTTGTAACAAATCGATTACAAGTCCTGTTGCTCTCTCTTTGGAAAAAAACGCGACATTATCGTCGGTACATTATCGCGCACTTTAGTGACTTGCACTACCAATATATGTATAAGTATCGTTACGTATGACATCATCGCTAGATGTACTAACTTACATGCGCGCAGACATTCCAATATTAGATAGATTATTTTAGCAATTATCTTCTTTCGAGCGAGTTTGACGTGTCACGCGTCGTTTCTTTCGCACTTGACAATTTTGTGCGCTCACCTTGCATATTATTTATTGTATAGATATAGATCTTAGGATAAAATATATATCCTCACGCGAATTTCTCTCGTTCACGAGTATTGACAGAAATACTTAGAGAAATACTGTTTATTGGAAAATCTTTTGCGATAGAAGTTTGCGGATAAAAAGATTATTTTTTTTTTTTTTATGAGATACTTACGGCGAGTTACGTGTGTACGTACTTAAATACAGAACTCATACGCGACAAAATCACACTCATCCAAGTTATCGTTGACTTAAACTGATTATCGCGCGTTTTGTCTTTATAGAATCCTCATACATAAAATTCTTTCTCTCTCCTCCTCTTGTTCTATCGTCTAAATCTTGGAGATGTAAAGCGGCCGGTGAACTTGTTGCGGGTTCCCGTTCTGCTTTGAATATCGCACGTTCTGCAGCAGTTCTCTGGTCTCGCTTGGCGAGCCCGGACTGAGGCTGTTGGTGGTCGAGGTCTCAACGCGGTCGCTAATGATTTCTTCCTCAGTGATCTGCTCCAGATACAGAGCCGACTGTACCGCCTGGGTATCACCGCCGTTGACCTGCGGTGTGTATGCTGGCGGCGGACTTCTTGGTGGGGTTTCGCCGCTCACGGCTTTTCCGTCCTTAATCTCAATGCAAGTGTCGGACGAAACTTGCTTCATCTGCTTTGCCCTTCTGGCGTGACGGGTGGTGAGCCCGCCGGTCTCGACGTCCCTCTCCAAACGATGACCGGATCGGGATCGAGTGAGCTGCCGCTGAACATACTCCTCGAGATCGTCCTCTTCTTTTTTGGCGATCACGCGGTTCAGTACGATAAGGAAGATTCCGACGAGTATGGCGAACAGCCCGACCGCTACGAGCTCATTCCACCAGCCGCCGGAAGCCTTGGTACCCCAGTGGGCAAGATCGCCCGGCAGCAGACCGCTCATCAACAAGAACGCGCCCAGCACCAGGAACACTACGCCGATGTGCAGCATTCCGATCGAGGTGACTACCTTCGTGTCGAGCATACCTTGGCCGGCGTTGCGCGCCGCGCCGTGCGGACCCTTATGGTGCCTGCCATGGTGATCCAGCGATCCTGTCGAGGCCCTAGGCGACGTCAAGCCGCTTTCGCCCGATTGCGCGCTATAACGACGTTCGCGTGCGCGACGTTGCTCATCCCGGCGCTTTCGCTGACGCTTGATGGCCAGCGCCGAGTGCAATCCAACCGCGTGCATCCTGCAACACCGGAAAGACAACCCTGGCTCAGTCAATCCTTTTTTTTTTAGCTACAAATTTCGCGATCTGTGCTTCCGCGTTCGTTTCTACGTTTTCTCTCTCTCTCTCTCTCTTTCTCTCTCTCTCTTTCTCTCTCTCTTTCTCTCACCCTTTCTTTCCCTCGTCTATCATTATTGTTTTTTTCTTTTCTTTTTAGATAGTGCGCACCTGTTGTCAATTAAAAAAAACAAAATAAATTTTAACCGAATAGTCATAATGCGAACTCGCGATTATATAAGCGAAAACAGAACATAAAAAGAGATTGCCAGATTTGGTCGACGTTATTTTTATTGTGAAAGTGCGTAAACCTGTCGATAGAAGCGATTTACATGCCTGCTCGTAGACGAGCAATTGAACGCGCATGAAAATTAATCGACACATTGCGGTAAAGGAAAATTTTTTAGTTTTAAAAGCTTCTATGTTTCATTTTCCGCCGATTTTTTTCAGCCTACTGCTCTCTAACAAACTCTAATGTGTATGTAAAACTCACTCTTTCGTATATTATATATATATATATATATATATATATATATATATATATATATATATATATATATATATATATATATATATATATATATA
>QVOA01017846.1:0-12383 GCA_014825685.1 Pseudomyrmex cubaensis | reverse complement strand
TCCTAAAATATATCTGTATAATTGCACATTACAATTTTAATGCAAGATTTCGTCATATAATTTTGTAAATGGTGTCCTATCAGGGTACAGTATTATATAATTATATATTTATATAAAACTGGTAAAATAAATATAAAATTGGTAAATTACATACTAAATAAAAAATGTTAAATATAAAATTAAAAACTATGACTCTTCGCAAAAAGATTACGATAATCATCATCTTACTTTTACAATAGCGATAATATTTATTTTGTTCTTTTTTTTTTAATACAAGTTTCTGCCTCTAGAGTAATATAAGATTCTATTTACACTTGAATATACAACTACCATATATTTTCTATTTTACAAGAAATGCTCACAAGTAGTCTTTTCTTTCTGCCCCGTATTACGAGACAGCGTTTTTTTTTTTGTTTTTTTTGTTTTTTTGTTCTCTCTTTTTGTTCTCTCGTTGGCCGCAAGTTGTACATTGGCATCATTTTAAAATGGTGGCAAACTAATTCGTAAATTGTGTTTTCCTTCGATCGTTACTTTTATTACATTATCGAACGCGGTAAATAATGGAAGACAAGATAAAAATCTCACCGATAGCGATCGTTTTCACAGCATTAAAATAATTAGTTGTCTCAGTCACTATGGTGTAATATAATAATAAACAGTGTGAATTTTTTGTTTTTGTAGAGATTATTCGCCTCGAGTTATTTATTTAGCATCTCATGATCCAAAATTCAGAGTTGAAAATATTTTCGTAGTAAACAAAATATATATGTGTGTGTATATATATATATATATATATATATATATATGTATATGTATATACAATCAGAAAATATACATGACCGACAGGTGTCAGGTTTGATTGATATATATGTATGTATATTAACATAACCGTCATGAGGAAACGAATTTATACTTTCAACATGCTGGGATTATATAATATCTGAAGAGCACAGAGAACCGAATGTCCCCGTTTATAACCGGCGACATTTTTATGATAAATGTTGAAGATAATCATTTGTATGACATGGATAGAAGTTTTTCTATTTACACTACTGACTTTTTTTGAGATTCATATATGGTCCACACAGATGTAACTCTCTCTTTCCTATCAGTGATAATATTGAAAGAATATTATATTATAATAGTCAGAAATACGATGTAACAATGAATATCACCTACATGTTTAAATAACAGGATTTTACTATTTCGGAGTTCGGTACGAACACTTGAATGGAAATAAATATGATAATTTATGTGCGATCGCAACGATATTTGTAACAATATTTCAATACTCAGCCGTTGTACAGTTGTTGACAGAGTGTGACAATTAACGCAACAAATCAATAAATTAACAATAAAATTTAAAAAACAAAAAAAAACAAACATTAATATAAATATAAATAATTTGCAAACACATTGATATTGAGTGACGGTTTTTCTGTCGGTGTTGATACCAAACCACGACGTATAGTGAACTCGTATATATACTATATGATTGTTAACCACATTAACTATTCATGGAATATAAACGTCAACTATATAGTTCGGAGAATTTCAACTATCATAATTCGCACAAGTCTAACAATTAGTTATCGATGACATTCAGTTAAACTTTAAAAAAGAAAAAAAATATGATACAATCTCGAAAAATCTCGTCTATTATTTACACTTCTTATGTGGGAGAGACTTTTTGACAATGTCTGATCAGCAATGTCAAGATCATTCACAGCCTTCTAATCAGCTCAATTGTCACTTTAACTTGCTCACAAATAATTAAACCTACAATATATGTCAAAGTGGTCATCGATATTTCGAAAAAAAACTTGCGCGCAGTTTACTCGACGCGCATGTACGCGCACGCGCATTTTCTCCTGGATGACTTCAAATATAAATCCTTGTGTATTCTCACGCGAAGTTAAAAATACCGCGGCGTAAATAGGTTAAATTTATTAACCGCGCTACAAAATGTTTATAAACCAGGAAAAGGAAGTTTCATATATGAATAAATGACGAACGTTTTACAGTCATAAAAATACACGCGCACGTAAATTTCTTGGAAATATCAACGGAGTCATTTTACAGAATTAGAGAGACTTCGAATATCCGAAAGCTTACTTGCATTGCACCTTCACTGCGCAAAAAAAGGCCGATGACGGAAATCATCGCGCAATTATAGTGATTTTTTGCGTTTTTTTTTTTTTTTTTTTTTTTTTTTTTTTTTTTTTTTTTTTTTAACTGTTCCGAGACTAAATAACATCTCGTCTGCGCGAATCTCAGGACGACAACGCCAGACCCAAGCGTGCGAAAACCATTTCCTTCCTCAGCCGCGTGATCTCCCAGTAAACGTCGTGAACTGTAACAATAATATTTGCATGAATCAATAAAAATTATTAACAGCATCAGAGATGTATAAATTTTTTTTTGACTCTTTTTTTGACATTTCAACAAAAATTAATGCAAAGGGAAAAAATGCGTTACATGTGCGTCAACTTTTTAAGTAAAAAGTTTTTGAGAAATATTTTCACGCATATGGACAACTTAATTTAGTTTTTAGAATTTGTTTTATTTTAAATTGCATCTGGTTTATCTTTTTTATAATAAAGTTTTGTTTGAGAAATTTCACAATATGTTTACCTGAGCTTTTGACGAGACCGCGCTCGATGTATCTCAAATAATTGAGAAAATCGCACACCGCTATTATCTGCAAGCACGCAATCTCTTATTTAAGAATCTCTTTTCAAAATAATCGACAAATGTAACTAACTACCGCAACTTACTCGATTGCGACAGATCTGCGAGATGCAGTACCATTGGTTCTCCTGATCGCCGAGTCGCGTACGGTAGTTACATTGTCTTGGCGCCTCTAACAGCGCGCATTTTCTGAAATAGAAATTTTGTATATTTTACAAAAATATTTTCTCTATAAACGCGTGTGATGACAATTTATCTTCACAAAATTCCAAATTTTTTGCTGCACATTTATTTTACAAATAATATTTTTCGTACTTGGGAAAAGCAAGTTTCGTTTTGTCGCTGACCGCCTCGATAAAAATGATGCCGTCCAATACGGCCTGTCTGACTTTAGCACCCAATTCTTTATTAGGAAAATCCAAACAGAGATCGATATCCTCTCGAAATACTCGCGCGACAAAAGGATCGCTCTTATCGACGCAAGGATTTGCCTTCCATCTGAGAAACTCTGTGTACACTCTCGGATCGACTTCCAGACCAAAATCCTTGCACTCTCGGTCCTTCTCCTTCTCGCGATCCCGCTTCCACTCCTTCTCGAGGGTTTCTTTGTCACTCGGCAATGACGATCTTTGTTCTTTTACCGGCGACTCAGGTGGCGAATTTTCTCGACCGTACTTCAGATTGAAATGTGACGGCGATCTGCATCAGAATTGTAATTATATGCAATTTTTACAACAATATTCAAAACTAATTTTTACAAAAACTTTGAACAAAAATTAATAATAAAAGGGAACGCCCAATACGAGAACAAAACCAGATGTTCGAGTTGAAAACTTCTTTATTCAATGTTCAATCACATATACTTGTGATTACACTTTGAATAACGAAGTTTTTAACCCGAACATCTGGTTTTGTTCTCGTATTGGCCGTTCTCTTCTACTGTCAAATTTCACAAAAAGCAACATACAATTAAAAATTAATAATTAATACCTTCGATGTTTTTTTGTAAATAAGCCCTGCTGGCCGTCCTCGCCATTGCTGATGCGACCCTTATCAATTTGAGGATGCAAATGGGGATTCGGCCTTGATGGTGTGGACGTAAGCACCAAAGTTTTCAAAGCAACTACTTCGGCCGCAAGTACTTCCGATTTCATACGACTTTCCTCCAAGAGACGTTCTGCTGTTGCTTGGCGTACGTTAGCTTCTCGAACCATGTTATGTGCCTCCTAAATAAGAATTCTGTAATTAACCTAAAGTTTTTGTTTTCTTTTTTTTTATTTTTTATTTTGTGTTGTATTTATTTTTAAATACATTAAATACATTTGTTTGTTTTTCTCTCTGAGACGAATAGAATACGAGCAACTAACTTGGAAGAGACTGGCAGTGAGTTCTTCAAGTTCGGCCTCAACATCTTGTCTGATTCGCGAAAGCCTGGCAACCTCTTCGTCTTTCAGTTTTAGTTCTTCATGAGCCCTTTTAAGTTCCTCCTGTAACTTCGCCACTGCATGTTCTTTTACCTCAGCCACTGCTCTTCCCCATTGCAAAGTGGTCGGTGATGGCGGGCTGCTGACTTTTTTAGGAACGCTCAACAATTCTTGCTTTGACGATATTTCTGGCTGAAATGGTTTTTTTACAAACATTTTCGTTATAAAATTTCTAAATTGCCAAATTAAATAGAATACTTTCATTTCAATGATATATATTAATTTAAAAAAAAAGTTGTATGTGTCAACAAAACCTACTTTTTACTGAAAATATTTTTATTCTCTATATTGCGCGCGAGAGAAGAGCTCAAAGAGCTCTGATAAAATAAAACTTGTAAGATCACCTGTGCATCTTTAGAAAAGGACAATCTCTTAGAGAAATCGTGGATATTATCTTTCTTCGTCGAGTCTGCATCAGTTTTCTCGGTCGTTTTCGCTTTTTCCTCGGTCTCGCTCAATCGAAAGTCCAAGGATCTCGTGTGATGAGGCTCCGAGACTTCCGACTCGTGAGATTTTAGTTTGTTGTCACAGAGCTTCGCCGGCTTAGCCTCGTTCGAAGTGCTATTTCGATGTCTCGATAGAACACCTTGTAGTTTTTCGTTGTACGTGAACAGAGTGGTTTTAGTTGAGTTGGAACTGAAAATGTGTGTGACACACAATCGTAATTTTCAATGTGTATTCATTATTAGTCAATTATAATTACTCGACGATGTGACGGAACTCTGTTTATTTGCTAAATAAATCAGTTTGTTTATAAAGGAAAAAAACAAATAATTAATTGAAAATCAGTTACAAATGTGATAACTATATGTATATAAATGGACGACTTATTGTAATGTGTGCGTTGAGTTTGACGGTTGTATCTGTCTGTTGCTGTTACTGTGTGTCGGTGATGGAGAAAAATCGGATTTTCAACCTGACAGTTTTTCAATTTCCAATTCTGGGACAATTAATTTAGGATCACTCTTGGTTGTTTATGTTATTGGATTGACTTCAACTTCTTATTGACATACAGTGACGAATTTGAATTGTCATAAAGCTGATGATGATCACAATAATAAAGTTGATCGAAACGTCCCATATTTCAACGTATATGGTGATGGTTTAAAATTTATTTAAACCATCACCAGCCGTGGAACCTCAGCTCTTTGGTTCATTTATATGTATATTGAAAAAAAAAACAAATTTTTATTTCTGCCAAATTACTAAAACCATCAGCGTGTTTAATAAAGAGAAAAAAACCAACACACCTATCATTTAGGAACTTGTTGTCGTCCTCGTCGAATAGACTAGTAGGTTCTTCATCGTCTTCGCGTTTAGTAGCGTAGCCGAAAAGATCCGTGGCCGCCCTCGCGAGATCCGATTTGAGAATAGGATGGGGCGGATGAAGCGTGACGCCGATCGAGCAATCAGCTTCGTCCGTGTACAGCTCATCCTCGTCCGTGGTGTACTCCTCGTCGCCGGTAGTTCCGGTGCTTCCGGCGCGTCTGTGCTTTGTTGTGAGCGGTCGATAGGCGTACTCGTTCGAGCCGGAAACCGACTCGTTGAATTCCATTGACTCTGGTTGCTGTTGCTCCTGGACCTCCTTCATAACGCCTCACTGTGGCCGGATGAAGCCTTCAAACTTGCTGCAACGTTTGACGCCTCGATTACTTCTACGAAGTGTGACACGTAGCAATTTTCGTTTCACTACTTTTATTTTTTTTTTTTTTTTTTTTTTTTTTTTTGAAAATATTTCGAAATAAACTTTCAGCAACGCACATTTACATTACAGTATATTTACGCATTATATTTTTAAAGTAGGTATATATTATATAATTTTTTAAGTCTCTTAAGTTAGCATCTTTTTTTATTTTAAAGTGTAAAAATATGCAAAACGGTAAAACGTATTTTTAAAACGTGTTTGAAATTATTTGAACGTTTCAAATGAGGCCATTTTCACTCTTCGTAGTTGTAATATTGATATTTGGTGCTGAAAACTCTCGCGGAAACGAATTTCGAGAGTGAAGCCTGAAATTTCCGCGCATTATAAATAACACGCAAATTCCATTTCATTTGTTGCGCGTGTGGGCGTGAACACGCGCTCTTGCTCCGTTACTCATTATGTAAGCATTCGGGAAATTTAAGCTTATTAGCACTTCATTGTCGAATAAACCTATTATTTGCCATGCTCATTACCGAGCCGCCTCGGTAAATTTACGAGGCGAAAATTTAAATTATAGCAGCTAAATTGAAATATCGTTTATTTTTTTTTTTCGTTTTTAATCAAACTGAGTTAAACGTACACATACGTTTGCAATAACATCATTTGCGATTTGTCAAACAAAACCAATTGAATGATACGAGAGGATACACATGTTACGCGCTTCGATGCAAAGCTGAATAAAATTAGCAAAATAATTTCTCTCTCTCTCTCTTTCTCTCTCTCTTTCGACACTGTTTCGTCTACCTAATATCTACTCTAACTATTCTAATAGCTTGTAGGTACCTACAATTTGAGATAATGAAAAAGAACAAAATGTTATCGTGCCGCACGCACGTCCTTACGTCACATTGTGCCACATCGCGCACACGTAATATTTAGAGAAGAGATATGTCCACCACTTACACGCGCCCTCTTTTGCAAACGAATCAAGAACAATTATAGAACTTGTCGCGATTCTGTTCTAATTTCACAGACAGTGCAATTTACTTCAAATAACACCTTGTGTGCATTCGGCCAAGAATAAGAATAATTATTAACGTGATTACAAATGCAAATTCTCAAAAGTTATTACATTCTTAAAATAGCAGTTCTGGTTTAAAACATTTACGTTTTTTTCCTAATTTTCTAAGAAGAAAAACTTTATTTCAATGTTTTTGTCAAACGCATTCGTCTCATTTGTGTGTTCTCTTGTTTTCTTTTTTTTTGTTGTTGTTTTTATATAAATAATTTCACATGGTAAGATAAATCACGCAATTATTTCTGCAATCAACGCGTCAAGAGACAACATTCTAAAGACTTTGTTCGATCTTAAAGAATATCCCGATTGTATTTACATATTCTCACGAGGCAAACCGCGTTAACAATGTAACAGCGTTGGTTCGCCGCTGTGGAAGAATCTGCGAAGATGATTTCCTTGGGGGCTATATAGGGTCGCGCGGGAATTGCGTCACGGTTAAATCGTGGCCGCGAGAAGGCGGCGAGTGGTACAGCCGGGCACACGTTACGCTTGTGCTTTTCGCTTACGTGTCAACGCAGATCTGAGCCGCGCGATAGTAAGCGCACACACACATGAAAGTTAAAGATAATTCTTGTTTTTTTTTCTGGAAAAAAACCAAACGACTTGGAAAGATTTGAAACTCTCAAACATACGAATTACCGCCAAGATATCGCTTTGTGTGAAATAATGATTAACAAACTTCACGAAAAATTGTAAATTTCTTTCCAAGTAATGTACAAATATTCTTACACAGTTAAAAAAGAAACAAATGTAACGTTTCACATTTACATGAACCTTTTGCTGAAACTTTTCAACGCGGCAACAACATTGTGTATTTTTTCGTGGAACTTATGGGACGCAATTTTTTTCTCCGGCAACGTGGTGATGAATCATTTATCAGAGAGCGAGAAAATTAACGCGCAAGAAAACAGTTCAAGCCCGGTATATTTAATTTTAATCGCGCTGTGTCAACGGCGACCAAGTAATTCCTCGTGTAATTATCAGTTAACACGTTCGGGTATGATTAAGGGAAGTAATTAAAATTTACGCGCGACAATTGTGTGTGCGCGTACGCGCGAGTAGTTGAGTTTTCCTGCGAAAACTGCCATGATGTAAAATTTCCCAGGATATAAATACGGCCCTGGCCTTGCGGCTCTCTCACGCTTCGCGTGTGCTAGTTACGCCCGCGTGTGTGCGGGGGGGTCTGAATTGACGGGCGGCATCTTGGCGATGTGCGACCGCCTATCGCCTATCGTAACGCACACGTGTGTGCACGTATGTGCTTACGCACACTTGTCCGCGAACGTAAGCCGCGTGCGACCGCGTACCAGTCGCAGGACACTCTCTTTATGAACGACGAGAAATTACCAGAACGGTAATAGCAAAAACAATGCTGCTACGTATATGCTTGCTTTCATTTCGTTCGCGCCGAATACGAAAACGGTCCTTTCTTCCGCGATGAGATCATCAACGTTTCGAAGATTCGCGGCTAAAAATACATGAGAAACCGTCGAAACTGTCGATGTAAACTCGCTTGAGATTTCTCTGAGTAGTTCTATTTATTGCAGGAAACGCGTAGGCGTGATGTAAAAGTTTTTTTTTTTTTTTAACTAAAATGGAACCTAAACTCGCGAGACAAAAGTAAGGCTTGATTCATCGATGTGAAATCCTGGACAAAGAGTGAGTCAGAATATTTTCGAATAAACTTAACGCGCAGTCAAAGTCTGGAATTTGTGAGTACGCAGGTGAGGTATTTTTTTTTTTTTCTTTTTTTTATATAAACCTGTCTGTTTTCATTCGAAGATCTGGCGCGGATAGATTTTCATCGAAAATCTCTCTGTGTGTATCCGATGTTTCTCTTTCTCTCTCTCTCTTCATCGAGTTAATATTTTATTCATGAGATAAATTCACTCCGATGAATAAATATATAAACTTGTTTCCTTTTATTTTTTCCAGCTCAATGTGAGAAAAGAAAATTGTACAGGCTTTTTACATGAATAAGTCATCGAGTCTTTGGTAAAACCGAGTAAACCAGATCGTGATCTGAATACGCGAGGAAGGACAGGAGACGCTAAGGATTTGTATCAGCGACGCGAAAACCAACCGGAACAAGTGCTCGAATAAATGAAATTTGCGCGTGAATTCATCGACTCAATTCGTCGACGAGACTCAAGGTTTAATTCGTTATAGGGATTGAAGTACAGTAATTAAATACTCGCGCCTTGAGAAGTATAGAGACTAGCGTGTGTGGACTTCAATCGCATGACCTAGATACATGCGAGTAACAGAGAGGCGTAATTTAATTTCCCGCTCGCTGCTGTAGCTCGTGGTTTCTAGTCAAGTTGTCTGTTTAACGGATTTCGTAGTACGCACGTTACGTTGTAAAACTTTGTAATGCTACTATGTATTTTCTCCACTAATATTTATTATTATTGCTAATTATTTTTTATTATTAATTTCTTATTTATTATCACTACGTTACTTCTTCCACTAATATTTATTATTTATTAATTAAGCAATTCAAAGAAGCGTCACTATTTTTGCGGAAAAAACAGTGTGTTTTAAAACTCTTCCATTAAGATAGGTGTGTGTTTTTTCGCGGAAAGAAAAAAAAAAAAAAAAAAAAAAAACTGTTAACGTTATTTCCAGATTGGCAATAAAACGCAAACGTGCTGAATGTTTTAAATGCGAAATACGTACATATCGCATTGCTGAGCGTATATCACTTCACGCGCGTTATGCCGCACGATTTGACACTTGCGCATCGTTAGCCGCGCCATACGTTATCTTTGATATTGAATAATTATCGCGCGTTAATTACGAGAGAGAAAGAGAGAAAGAGAAATAGATGGATACGTGCATATGTATGACATTGCGCACTGAGAGTAAACCTCACGGGCATGCTTTCACGCACGTGGAGCTCAGCTGTATTTTTCTATTGCCAACGCACACACACGCACGCGAGTCCGCTGTTTGCGTTTCGTGCAATATTTACCGGTGACGCACACATCGCCGCGTGCAAAGCCGTTAATTCACTTTTTCGTACGGCTCGTTGCGTCACAGATGACAATAGCCGTATTTTCGTGTATGTACGCCGCGTTCTTTCCCTACATCCTCCTCGCGCAATTGCACATCGTGGCGCGTTATCGCGACGCGGAATTCCGTTTTACGGAGAGAACATCGTACACAGTTTCCGTTTGTAGGGATCGCGCCGTCGTCATGAATGATAGAGACAATGGGGCAAGTTATAATCCCCTTCCGGGATAATTTCATTTCACACTCTGACTCGCGCACGGCTGACAATATCGCGTATCATCGCGTAATTCATGCAGCATTCACGCTCCCACCGCGCCGGTTTCGGACGCTACGCTATGACTGATGCATAATTCAACGGAAACGACAATGATAACGGGAACACATAGAATTCGAGGTGTTAAATTTCTTGCCCGACGCTGAAAATGAATTTAAGTTGAAACGATAAGGACGCAGACGAGACTTACTGTAAAATTAAAAAGAATCTTTAATCAACGCATCACGTGTGTGTTTATGATGTTAATGCTAATGAATTTAACTGGAGAAAGTAGGTTGGACGAAGTAGAAATAAAAAAATACTATATTTTTATAATAAAATGTATGTGAGTGTAAACTTAAAATAAGCGAAAAAAGTCTTGAATCAATTTGTAAGAAATCACGTGTAATTCTTTTCACGTTCTATTTTTCAAGGAGAAAATGATAATGATGGGTTACACATGAAAGAGTGAGAGACAGAGAGAGAGAGGGAATGACTATGCAAAGAAAATATATAAAAGGCCACGATGATGCGGCTAACTATATAACCATCGCAGAATTGCAAGAGGGTGGGAGGGAAGAAGAACAAGAAAAGAAGAAGAAGAAACGCGAAGTAGTTTCCCACATACATCAGCGCTGATGCGTCGCATCCGCTACTAAATCACGGTTGAAAATTTCCATGAAGCGTGCAAAACATCAGGATTACACTAGTCTATCTAAACGCGCGGATTAAAAAAGTGTCGTCCAAACTGCGGAGAACCAGTTTTTGTCACATAAATTCACAATCAAATCCGTATATGCATGCGACAATCAGGCTTTTCGTATTAAATTCTAAATGTTTTACAAAATGTATAAAAATAGAGTCAGAGGACACTCTCGATCCTCTGACACAATAAAGTTCTTTGACATTTCGATCTTCAATTAAAATATTCATTTAAAAGGAGAAAATTATTGTATTGTTATAAATTATTGTATTGTTATAAAATTATTTATCAATTTCGTTTACGAGTTTGATTTATTTATTCACATTATTAAAAGACAATATTGTAGAATATTTAGAAAAACATGCTGTAATATCTTATGCACGTATTGTATATCGAATATAAATTATTTACAGTAAAACGCGTATTTATTTTACCGCCACAACAGGATACACCGTAACCAATTATCTCACAGTTACATCGTTTACAAAAACAGGAAAAGAGAGAGAGAGAGAGGAAGAGAGGGATAAATCGGAAATGCGTTATCGCGCGATTCTAATCTGATTTCCATTTGATAACGTACAATCTGCTCGACACAATGCTCAATATCAAACAGATAAATCCCGAATTGCCGCGCGAGTGTCCCAACAAATAGGAACATATATATATAAATTACGCGTATTCGGCGATTAAAATCGGAGCAATGCGTATGTATTACATGAGCCGCAACTGCTCGTTTTTCTCTTCCTTCGACATATTCTGAATCAACTTTTTTTTTTTTTTTTAGCAACGTCGCGTATTTTAACTTTTCGATTGACGCAATTTCAATCCCCTCGCGCGCGCGCGCCAACGCGAAAAGTGTCATTCTAGGAAAGAGCGTTAAAAGTAATTTTCTACGATACGCTCTATCAATCAAACGGTTCGCAGCCAATCTCGGAACGAATTGCTATCGAAAGTCGAAGGTCGAGTTACGCCGTATCGAGAGATTCGATAGATTTGTCTACAAAACGTAAAATTATCCGAGCGTTTTGGTGCGAAAATTAAACATGAAACGGATGACTTGTGAAACACACTTCGGCGTGTGTGCTCCGATATATTGTGGTGCACATTAATTGCAACAACACATTTAATGAGTTTTAATAAATAATGTCGTTGAAATGTGAAATGTTCGTCGAACGAAAATAATCATCGTCCGATGTGAATCGACAAAAATCATTGCTGGCGGCGTTCTCGGGCTCTTGTTCCCGAAAAGTAACAGTCTTATCAAATGTCAATAGGTTATGAGTGACAGAATGTGTTCATTTTGAGACACAAAAGAAGATCCGGAATGTCGGAATATAATTGTTTCGCTTGACCTCAACGACGACATCTCTCTCTCTCTCTCTTTCATTAATAAATAATTCATTTCCATTGTACTACGTAGAAAGAATTGGCCTAGTTTACACCGATCGCTTAATACGCGTATTAAGTACTATATTCGTATTAAATTGGCTTGGTCTCAATGATGTAAACGATGC
>QVOA01017844.1:0-10119 GCA_014825685.1 Pseudomyrmex cubaensis | reverse complement strand
TTCCTAACACCTAAGTATTTTGGCTCGATTTGACCTGTTTATATTATTGATTATATTTGTTATTGCGAGCGTTGCTTATTCTGTATATTAAATATTATATTACTTAATAATATGTTGTTAATGTAATATCCAAATACACAAAAGTAAAATAAAGCAATTTTAAATATTAATATTTCGAGAGAAATTGAACCGTGCAAAGAAGTTTTTTTTTTAATATAATTAAATGCATTATTATAGTACTTGCAATATGAAGGGTTTTGCAGAGAAGCTTCTCTTTGTAAAGTTTGATTATTTCAATTTAGAAAGTGATTTTTAATGTAAAAGAATTTTTGTATACCTAAAAGTGAAATTCTTCTCTTTATAACATCTTACTGCCGCACACATAATCACGCAGTTACATTTGCGGTAAAAAAAAAATTAACTGGTTATTCAGTTTTGATGAATTTGACAATGACATAGAAAGATCTAGAAACGAGGATAAGAAAAAGAATTTCGCAATAGGTCCAGCTCTGTGGTATACATTTTCTATAATTATATAATTTTTATATTTTAAAAATATATATATAATTATACAATTTATTATATAATTATATAATATATTATATAATTATGTCCTTTGTCCTTTGTTTATCTACAATTTTTTATATTTATTATCACTTTATAAATTATTTCATCATTACTTCATCACGTGATTGTTTTGCAAAAATAAGAGATTCTATTTTTGTATTTGAAGAAGATATTGAATCGTCTTGTTTTACCACATTTGATTGTTTTCTTACCTTGCTGACTTTTTGTAATTTTCTTTCTTTCTATATATATATATATATATTTCAATATAATTCGGACAAAAAAAAAAAAAAAAAAAAAAAAAAAAAAAAAAACAAAACAACAAGGGTAAAACACCCTTGCAATCCGTCCAATGTATCGTATAAGTAGCTTCTATATAAAAATATATTATCTTAGAAAAGACTACTTACATCTCTATGTACATTTAGTCTAGTCACAAATAGGATTTTTTCACGATGTGAAAAATGCATTTGTTTTTTTCAAACATTTTTTATTAAAAATTATCATATATATATATATATATATAAATTTTGTATCTAAATTTAAACTTTTCGATAGTTTGGCACAATACAAGAAATTCACGGACACGTGCGGAAAGAATTCGTATATTGTAGAAGTAGAAAGCTTTCTGTACACAATAACGTTAGTTGAGGTATATATGTCGTTGAGTTTCTTTCCTGACTCTTGGAGTCATTGTGACTCCATGTCACTACGAGTTTGCTTTTTTTTGTCTGAATATAAATCTAAATATATTACATATATAAGGGGGAAGTTTAATTGATTTCCCTTAGGGAACAAAGGAGTTAATATTTTTCAACACTCCATTTCTATATCTATTTTCATATCCACGATCTATTTACATCTACGACCCATTCGGAGGTCCGATTCAGTTTGCTTTTCAACCGATAAACTCGACTTGAAAAAGATCGGTCCGGAAAAATCCGACGGTGTGATTTCGAACTCAAGACATCTCACTCGCAGCCCCAATCCACAGGCCGCGAGATCACTGGGCCGGTCATATATTATATACATATTTACATGCGTATACGCGCGCGCGCGCGCGCGCAATACGAATAGCAGATATGTCGCGCGTATCTTAATATGCTCTTTAAATATTAAGATGCAAATTAAGATTCTCCGACGTATCTTATATCGACAAAAGAAAAAAAAGACAATTCTAAAAAAAAACTTTTTCTGAGCGCGATGATAAATTTTAATGTTTTAAGTGCAATCCGATCTGTAAAAAAAAGTATAAAAGAAGCGTACATGTACACGTGAGATACGTGATGCCATTAATTCCGTGGATCGCACTTATTAAGGAAACTCTGTGTCTATTTTAATAATATGATTTTTGTACAATTTAATTACACTTACTATTATTTACACATGTGTACACTTGCGCGCGTGTCCGTAAATTTATTGTATAATTCATAAACTTCGTTATTTATAAATCCTATATATAACCTATATAAAAGAATACTGTTATTTAAATGAACACATTTATGTAGGTCATAAATATATGACCTACCTAAGCATATGTGTAACGATAGAAAAATTTGTGTTGCCGTTTAACTATTGTAATCTCAAGTTTTTATCTATTAGAAAAGTGGAAAATAACTTCGCAAACATCTAGAGATCGTCATCTCATTTTATTTCAACTTGGCAACTACTTTCTCCGCGATCCAGATTAAAAAAAATTTTTTTTTTTTTTTTTTTTTTTTTTTTTTTTGAGATTTGTTTTAATAATACAGAGTCTTCGTTGTACAACAGTAAACAGAAATTTGAACAGTGTCGTGCACAATTCTGATCAATTAAAACGAAACAATTTCTTGACTGAAAACCGCTGTTATATAAATTGATAAAAAATCTTTTCTATTTCAATGTATTTTTGCTGTGTGTTTCGCTATTGTTGTTAGCTATTGCACTTCTTAGGAACATTATTCTAAAAAGTTTGCGGTATGAGACAGATCGACAACTATTTCGGATATTAATTTGTGCGTGAATGTCGGTAATAAAGGCTGTTTTCACTCAATCAATTTGTTCTTTTTCATAAAAAAATAGTTTGGAGACATCAATCCTAAAAAAAATTCATAAATCGACCGTTTAAACTTGACGGATGATACAAACATAGTAATAAAAAACACGGTCAAAACAATTGCTGAATTAAATAGGTAAACATATTTTACCTATTTAAATAATAATTTTGTTACCTGTGTGTTGTTGGTTACGTTTTTTGCAGTACATCGACTGTTCCTTCAAACTTGCCCTGTAGTTGGACCTTGTTGTACGCTCTTTTTCTAGTTGGGAGATATAATTCTTCGCTTCTTCGAGGACTTCTCTCTTCGCGGGATTTTTTTTGGTCAGTTCTTTTTTCTGTTTAAGAACTGGCACTATATTTATTAAATTGGCATTTAATTCTTTTAAATTATTCCGCCTATTGCGCTCATTTTTGTTATGCAATTCTCTTCTTTCTGAATTATTTTGGTTATTTGGGGACAGCCTATTTGATGATGTGTGAAGTGATGGCGAATTTTCTGATGAAGAGTAGGTAGATTTGCGTGGTCTACCACGTCTTCGTGGAAGATTTTGTACCACAACATCCTCTGCGATCTCCTCTACGTCTACGTCGGTATCTGCAACAAAGAATCGAAGCATTTTCTCACACAATTTTTATCAAATAATATTAAAGGAATAATTAAAGAACTAATTAAAGTGAGAGATTTGACAAACGCGAACTTCTCTCGCTGAACTTGTAGTTTCGGAAACGCTAAATCCACTAATCAGATCGGTACGCGTTAAAATTGTTAATGTAATTAAAAAATAAAGATTTTAAGATCCAAACGCTGGGCGTGCGAAATATATTCTCTTGAAACGCGTAAAAATTAATATAATTAACATAAAAACACTCGAATTGAATTAAACGTAAAAATTTATTTTCGTACTAGAAAAAACTTTTTATGGATATTATTACAAGACAATCAATCGATATCTTCACACGGTAAATGTATCTCGTCGAGAACAAGCTTTTTTGAGCGAAATAAAATTTGACTGACAATAATCTCGAAATGTATCTGAAAATAATACTTTTACAAAATAAGAAACAGATGAATAATAAAGATAGAATATAGAAGATAGAAGTAGAAGATAGAATAGTCAAAAGTGTAAGTAGATATAGCATATATGTATAAGCGCAATGAACAACAATAGCATATCTACATATAAGCGCAATAGTTGCGCAAGCAACGACGTAGAAACTCGGCAACGTTTGTTGCGACACAAACAGCAATTTGAGCAATTTGTTTTTTAAATAGAACAAATAAGTTTGTAAGCACGTGAACTAACGAACTATTTGTATATACAAAATATAATTGAGCCCAAACGATGTGTGTGTGTATGTGTGTGTGTGTGTGTTACGCAATAAATATATTCAAATTTAATGTTCCAAACATTGCGACTTTAATCCATCTCTTTATGTGTATCATAAAGTAATATAAAATACATTTGGCAGATTATTAATTGTATCCTATATTAATTATATCTTGGGTGTGAATTTCCCGTTTCGATACTGTACCTCACTCGTATATCCGATCACTCACGAAAATCCGAATTTAATTGAGAACAAAATTCGAAATCGACAAGAGAAAAAACTGTATTTTGTCGATATTGAAGTACGTACTACTACGAAAGTGCGATTAAATACATGAATGCACTCTCTCACATCAGAACTTCGTGTCAAACCGCGACATTAAGTAAACCGTGTCATCGTTGGAAGAAACATTCAATTAGCCTTCGCAGACGTGCGAAGATCTCTCTCTTTCTCTTTCTCTCTTCGTACTACTCCAGAATGCATGCCCTTTTTGGCGCTGTTCCACAGTCCGAACGAAAAACCGGGACAAGCAGACGTTCGAAGAACGAGGAAGAAAAGAGAAACCAAGACATGTCTGTCAGACGTGGATCGCGCCGAGGACCGAATCGCACGTGCACAAAATCAGCAGCGTGCTTCCACGTGCAACTCGACAACTGCATTCAGACGTATATATGAATCTTGCCCGAATCTGGCGTCGCGCCAAGACGCCGCGACGCTCCCCGGCGAAAAAGGCGCGAAGTGTCTAAAAATACGAGACACAACAAAATAAATAGACGAAGATAGTCGACGAAAATCGGACGAACTCTGTCTGTGAAACGTACCGGCGCTAAGAGATTTGATCCAACATTGTGTAATACGACAAGCAAGCATCTATTCGATCAAACGGAAATTGCAGGTAAGGCGGGCGCGTTTTAAGCTCTCCTCTTTTTAAGTAAAAAAAAAAAAAAAATGTTATCGCGATCGATACGCGAAATGTGAGAAAGCGTTCGAGCGAGATTTTGCGCGATGTATTACCCTTCCGCAACGTGTTTCATTAGTCACAGTGTGCATATATAACACGCGGCGGAGAAAACGAACGAGCACAAAGAGCGCGAATCGCGCAAAGCGAGAACGCGGAAGTAGTCGAAATAGCGTCGCGCACGCAATTGAGCGAAATAGAATATATGCTAATAATCGCGCCGACCGCGGCGGAATTTATAGTGTTTGTATCTGATCGTGTGTGTATGTGTGTACGGGTTGTGTCACCGCGCATGATCGATATCGTGGACATGCCATAGGAGAGAGAGAGAACTCGCATTCTCTCCTAAAAAGCCTCGCTCGTTACACGCAACAGCTAATTCATTAACCGGGTAATCGTTCCGACTCCTTCCCGCGATAAAACGTCGAGTACTGAGAGAGAGAGAGAGAGAGAGAGAGAGAGAGAGAGAGAGAGAGAGAGAGAGAGAGAGAGATCATTGTTTGAGGCAATCTTAAATAATCCTTAATTGTACAAATCTTCTCCATTACACACATCGCGCCCGATAATTCCCTCTGCAAATTGCAGACGACGTGAATAATTCCCGCGTCAATATTCCTGCGCGTTACGTAAAAAAAAAACATCATCGTTTCGTCGCAGACGCGGAGAAACGTCAAGGTGTCCACCTCTCCAGCAGATCGTCTCCATCTCTCTCTGCTTCTTCATTCCTCATCCTCATCCTCTTCCTCTCCCTCCTCCCCCCTCCCCACTGTCTGCTCATCGAGCGTTTTACGAGAGTATCGTCGGAATGCGACAGAGACTTGAGAGGCCGAGGTTAGCAGCTCGGTTGTCGTCGGTCGCGTCGCATGATGCAAGTCAATGCAGCAGTCGCTTGCATCGCGGCGCGCTGCATTGACTGAAAGAGAGCGGGGAAGGGTGACTGTGGCGTACTCAGCGTAGCGTGGAAAGGAGACGGGAAGAGGGGAGGGTGACTGTGGCGAAGAGGGGCGACGTCAATTCGCGGGCAGCACGTGTAGTCACGTAAGAACGACCTTGGGGGTCACTGCTCCGCTCCGGCATAAGCAGGCCATAGTAGTACGTCGACGCGAATCGATCGCCTCTCCTCTCTCTCTTCCATTGAGATAAAGCGACGCGACGCGTCGGAGGGAGGAGAGGGAGAGGGTTGCAGACTCCGTGCGGGCAGGAGGACGAAACGTCCTCGGAGCGGCGTATCGAACGCGCTTCTGTCTAGGGGACGTTTGGGCGTGGATTTTGGGGTGAAAGTCCCGCATCACGGGATTTTGACTCTTCGGCGACGGCGGCGGCGGCGGCTGAATTTCTCAGACGCTCGCGATCCCATCGGGAGACGCCCTTGAAATATGACTTTAATAAATGTTTTACTTTATCTTGTGGTTTTTTTTTTGGAAAAGAAAAAATTAAAAAATTTCACTATTCGGGATTGAGAGCAAAAGAAAAAAAAAAAAAAAAAAAAAAAAAGCAGAAATCTAATTAAGATAACGGTGTACGGAAACTGCCATATATTATCGCACAACGACACTCGTCTATCACGTTCGTTTCGCGTATTCGGCACGATTGCTACGTAAGCCTGTCGATACGCAACAACCCGCATGGTCCGCTGATAACGCCTGATAAAACGAGAGAAACATACGAAAGGTTTGTGTATCTCCGTGACCTACGCAAACTCTTCCCTTCGATCATTGTGCGCAGACGGGAAGCTGATAGTCGTCGTTGGTAAAATTTTTTCTCTATCACGCGCGCACAAACGTCGAGATAAAAAACGATCTTCAGAGAGACCTCGTCGCTCGTCGATAATCTAATCCATCCGAAGGTTTTATTCCGTTTTCTTTAATTTTCTTTTATTCTCTATACATAACCTGAAGAAAAAAAACTAATGAGAATGTGGAAATAAAATATCGAAAAAAATACATTACAATCTTTTTTAAATGATCTTCTTCAAATTCGGGGAATGAAAAGGACGATCTCTCCCGAGAGAGATTTCTCGCACAAATCCGCGATTATCCCGGAATTCAAGCAACGTCGGAAAGCCGCTTATACACTGCAAAGTAGCTGCAAGACCCGGCAATTCTTTTCCCCGAGTCGCATATGTACGCAAAACATGCTGGCACGTTTTCTTTTCCCGGTTGCTTCCTACCTCTTTCCCCGCGTATATAAAACGGAATCTCTTCGCATGCTCGAGCGTGTGATCAGGCCTTGTGATCAGCGAACTGTTCAATCCAAAAGTTGCGAAAGTGAATGTCGTTAACGAATTTATTTTTTCGGTTCTTTTTTTTTTCGAAAGAAATTCATACGCATGCCTCGATGTCGAAAGGGAGGAGCGTACAGAAAAAAATGGGGAGCGAGAGATAAATATATATTTCACGCTACAAAGGTCCCAATATCTTTGGAAGATAAACAGCGATATTTTTAGAGATAGTCTAAAAAGGCGTAGGTACATCGATATCTGAAGTCACACACCGAGAACGATCACCAATCAACGCGCGACACATTGGCGATTTCGTGCGCACCTACGCGTTATCGAGTTGTTATGGGGTTCCTGTGTGCGCGAGAAAAAGAAAAAGAAGCAAACTCGTCGGAAAAGCTCATTGACTACTACTCCACTTCCCGTCGCGCTGCCGGCTCCGTATCCCGTTCGGATACGCACGCGAATATACAGTCGAGTAAGTAGAGAGATATTATACGACAGGAGAGGGGCGAATAAATATCTTATAACGAATATATACATATATATACACACGAAATATGAGCGGCGGTCATATCAGGCGAAGAAAGAGAGAGAGAGAGAGAGAGAGAGACGAGGGATATGGTACAGTCTGCGTCCGTTCTCGGTAGCCAGACGCAATCAGAGCACTCCCACGTACCGATAGCCAGTCGCAGATCGACGATTGCATCAGAGAATCTCCGCTTGTCTCGCGCGAGAAAGTACGGCCGAGTGAATCATCTTTGTCAAGCTTATCGTGTGGGCGTGTTCTAGGCCCTAAAATTCTGAAAATTCTACCATCCACTTTCTTTCGGTACATCTTTCGTATCTTTTCCTCGATACTTTTTTGACATGTTGAAAAATTAGTTAACTTATCGCTTCGAGAATAGTCAAAAGCGTGTCTTTCGAATGGAGAAATGCAATGAGAATGAGGGAAGATCGACGAGACGACGTGCGCCAATCGATAACAAAAGGAATCTTCCAACGAGGAGCGGTCACGAGTAAAATGGCGTCGTTTGATGATCGAGAAATGAATAAACTAGAGATTTGTTATTCGTTTCAAAACGAATGCAATTAGACGTAAAAATAAAACCTTGCCGTATAATTTTTTTGCTTTTCAGAGAAAGAGATGAGAAAAGAATTTTAATTCTTTTTTCTTAATTAGGACGTATCAAATAAATTGTGGAAGTATTTAAATGTGTCACCGGGCCAGCGTTAATTTTTTTCAAACCGCATCTGACCGGTTTGACATTTTGAAGCCTCTTAATTTCCGGCACGAAAGAGTAAAAAGACGAGCGTTTCTTTGTTCTGTACATTCTGTATCAATGTCGCGTAGCGGAGCAACGTTTTACAGCACGAAATATCTTCCGCACCGTAGACATCGGGAATGCCGAGTTGTCGATACGAGTATGGAGAAACAGAAGCTCTGATTAATCATTTTTACAGACGATGCTATTTTGTATTTTTTCTATTTTGATTTTTAATGAATTCGCGCGAATAATCGACAAACCCGTTCTGTTAAAAATGATAATTGTGTTGTCATTTTAGTCTTCGGAATAATATTTAAATACTGGCGCGAAAAAAAAATTAAAATTACAATGGCTTTTTTTTTAAAGAAGCGAATGTTACTTCGCAAAATATACTTCGAGCAAAGCATGGACTTAGCAAATTCTTTGTAAAAACTATTTTTTAACAAATTTATAAAGTATTTAAAAATTATTAATCTTTCAAAAAACTTTTAACGATATTTTGCCACACATTAAGAAAACAAATTCTCTCTATTAGAAATTCCCGTAAGCGCGACTCAAGCGGCGCTTTTACTAGCACTTTATCTTACAGTCTCCCACGCGGTTGCACAGTTGATGAATGAATGAATTGCGTCATCTTACAGAGATGCGCTTTTGTAAAAATAAGCGCCCACTTGCTTCTCGAGGAAAAGGCGTAATTACAGCGGAAAGAGGAAGTGAATTAGAAGGGGGAGAAGGTAGACGGTGAAAGCGAGAAAGAAAAAATCTTTTTTTTGTTACGATATTACTAAAAGAAAACAAACCTAAAAATGCATCAAATTTTACGTCACAGATTATTTAAAAACAATTATAACGGAGCGATGAAATACGCGAGAGAGCGCGAAAGAAAACAATATTGCAATGCCAGAAAAAGATTGATCGAGAAAACAAAGTCTGGTAGAAAGAGTCTGAAAGAGAAAGTCTGGTAGTTGGTTTCAATTTCTACTTAGAATGTTAACTAATATCCCTTTCCTCCGCGCGCGCGCGAGCGAACGAATGATGCCAAACCCAGCTGCGTGCTGCAAAAAGCCAATGCTGCAAAGCAGAATCGTTTTGCAACAGATCAAGAGAAGGCGCGTTATGCTCGCTGGTGAAACCGCATTTCAGCGATATTAGAATACAACCCACGTCAAAACCGCCTATATTATATACGTATTTTAATAACGGACCTGCCTGACATTTTCTTCTCTTTCGATATATAAACTTTCGTAACTCTGTCGCGTACGTACCGTTATGTATAATTATTTCACCTTGTAACGTTTAATTTTTTTTCGACGCAAAGCAGACTTCGAATAGTTTCATTCATAGTTTTTTCATAAATATATAATGTACATAAAATATATGTAAAATATTTTATATATATAATATATAAAATATATAATAATAATGATATATTTTTATATATAGTGGTATATTGTTAATAATGATATATTTTTATATATATAATATATAAAATATTTTACATATATTTTACGTACATTATATATTTATTATTATGAAAATATATTATATATATTAAATATATTATATATATAAAAATATTTTATATTTTATATATTATATATATTATATATAATATTTAATATACATATATTATATTGTATATAATATATAAGATATTATATGTATTGTATATATAATATTTTATATGTTATATATATATATATATATATATATATATATATATATATATATATGATATTTA
>QVOA01017822.1:0-20992 GCA_014825685.1 Pseudomyrmex cubaensis | reverse complement strand
AAAATTCATCGAGAAAAAACTCGGGATAAAGTACACGGTAGCGTCTAGACAGTGACACTCATTCGGCGGATACTTTTATGTACTTGGCGTCGAGACGCTACCGCGTCTCTTGATTACTGTGTTATATTACTATAATGTGTCATATTATTATAATGTTTTTTTATCATATTTACAATTGACGTTTTTTCGATTTTATTTCGTGTAATTATATAATTAGTATTAATTAATTGTTATGGTACTTTTGGACGTTAAGTGTACTAATGCTCTCTTCTGCGTTTGACAGTTTTAAATCTGTAGAAATGTGTTACATTGATATAGGAAAATATGTTTTTAGAATTACATATATTAAAAACATTATATTTAAATGTTTAGGTATATATAAGCGCACGAAATAAACTGAAATTTCTATATGTTACAAAAATTCAGTTTGTGCATTTTCTCATAATAGCTTTTATGTTTTTGCTGCGAGCGACATTGTGTAGCTAAGTTCGACCGGAGAAACACGATAATCATAAACACACTGCGTGCATAATGAAATTATCGTCAAAAGGTGTTGTATCGTCCTGTAACCGCCATTAAATTTATCGCAAATTGACCCAAATTTTCTGATATTCGATAGAGCGCTTAAAAGCTGAAGCGATATACAATATCAGTATACAATAATAACTTTGGCATTATCAATATCGTACAGAGATCAATATATCGTTAATTATTATTTGGTATTTAGAAAATTGAGAGAGTAAAACACTACTCTCTTTTCCAATTTATATAAATTACACAATTATATCAATATATAATATCTCTCTCTTTCTTGGGGCTTTTTCGATCAAATATTATCAATTAAATTATATTAAATTATATTAAATATCATTTTAATTGCAATAAAAAGAAAAATATCGACTTCAAATGCAACTCTACATATCTTCAAATAAACCTAATATATATGTAATTTCAATAGTATATCTTTAAAACTTTATTCGCAATTCGCGCATAGCATGCAACGTGCAAAAAACACTATGGAAGAAACACAAACCATTGCATTTCAATGAAAACTTGCTTTTCGTCCTGGCGTGCCGGACGTGTGCTTCCGGGTTGGAACACCCGGGTTGATTTGTTTTTCTCGACTTTGGCGAGGTAGACGTTAAGTGTACTCAACGTCTTATCGTGCGCCGCGGATTTCGGTGCCATATTTCATGTGGCAGGCAACTTTTAGCGTTCTTCTTTCGTATTTACTCAACTGGTTTGCGAAGGGCACAATAGAGAGAGATAAGATATATCTGGAGATTTATGAAGTCGGCACTGTGCTCATTGAGATACGCGAAATAACTCGACTGCCGAATCCGAAAAGTTGAACGAAAGTAATTGGTTCCAAGAAATTTATGAGAAACCGACCGAGATTCGCTTTTTTGTTTATAACCGAAGATATAAAGATATAAAGAAAATTAAATTATTTCGGGAGACAAACAAAATATAATTCAATTATATTGAGGCTCTAATAGAATATTAAATAAATTATATTTACTGGGGAGAGAAAGAATGAAGTTGTTGCTTTCATCGCGTTTTTCGTTTTAACGCTAGACTCAGAAAGTCTCTCGCTGTATCAGATCCTATATTAAAATCCTTTTTAAACGATAAACAATCTCTGTATTAACGTTCAAAAAGTATCGTGCTAAGCAAAGTCGTGAGAGTACATATCATCGGCAAAGATCATCGTTGCTGCAAAGCGCGAGAACCGAAAAATAAACATCGCCGCAAACCGGCGCAGCAACCTGCGATGCAAAGAGGTGAAACGCACAAAAACGCACATGAAGACTCGTGTGCGCAACTACATTCGCACTTGTACGTATTTACATCGCGCTCCGAGCGAAAACGTGCCGCTCGACGAAAGATAAAAGCCGCGGCCGTGTTCTTTTCCCGTTCCACTCTCTGCGGGGTGGATATTAAAAACAGAAGTGGAGAGACAAACTATAAAGCAAGGGTTTATTTGGTTGTCGGCTCTCTCGAACGCCGAGGAGCGTCACGTAGCGCGCGCGCAGCAGCGTGATTGTTTCGCCTCGCAGCTCGACCGTTGTTTCGCGGCGAAACATGCACGTGTCGCCGCGGAGGCGAAATGCACAGCCGGCGAAATGAATGATGCGTCCGGGATGCGCGGAAAGAAGAGAGAGAGAGAGAGAGAGAGAGAGAGAGAGAGAGAGAGAAAGAAAGAGAAAGGGTGAAAAAAGAAGAAGAATGTGAATTTTTAGGGCAAATGCATATTCATGTCGCGGGCGATGCAACCCGCGCAGAAGCTCAAGTGGCGTGTATTAATATGCATAAATCCTGCCATTACCGGCAACTCAAGCTCGGTATCTTCCCGCGATTTATCCACGACCTATTTACCGGAAATTCTTCGAGACGGTAACACGTCTAAGGTGCTGCATTCTCAATGCTTAACTTTGGAGTGCAAAAGAACGATAAGAAAATTTAAATTGCAACAAGCTAGACAATACAATGTTGTGTAATTGTTTGTATTAAGTATAATTGAGTGTTTTACTTAGTTCTAAGTTAAAAATAGAAAAAATAAACACAGTCATGAATAGATAAAGAAAGATACATATTTTAATAGAATGTGATGTTATAAGAAAAGTCTGAAATGAAATACATTCGAGTACATTAATTTTGATGATTTAATCTTCAGGTTTTTCTTTTTATGCTTAAAATCGAAAAAGTGTCTTTGGTAAGTCAAAGCACAGAGGTTTTAGAAAAGGATTATGCGGAATGTGAAAAACAAAGTAAAAAACCTTGTTCCGGAAACAGTAAAAGTTTGCTCTTCCGACTATACGTTGTAGAAAAATTTTTCTCTCGTAGTTATCGCTTCTAAATGTATCCGACACATTCCTAAAAAATTTCATCAGTCGGAATTTTACGAGAATTTAATTCACGCGAAATTGAAAGGCTTTACGCAAGGTAGGATCACGTTTACCAAAAAATTCACACACATCTCGCTTTTCGAGGGTGTAAAACTGCGTTATATCGAAAAAAAATCTGCTCTTTTTGTAACAAACAAGATAAATCAAAATCTCTGATTGTACGAAATAAAAAATTATATTATACATGTACATTTTTATTACACAAATTATTACGCAACGATCAAATACATGACGAATGTTTGATTCCGCCAAATATTTAATACGTACACTTAATGTAATAAATAAATTAACAACATCATGCAATAATAATGAATATAAGATAAAACTAAAATTTAATAATGAAATGCTGATTTTTTTATCATTCAAATAAAGCATTTTGATTTGATGGTTCCGAAATAATCAGCGACCGTATACTACTTGTGTATAATGTTGATTATATTTATATTGCAATTTAAATAAACAAGCGTAACACGCAAATTATATTGTATTACATTACATGTGTTGCAATAATTCACAACTCCACCGTAGACTTAATTTTAACAGAAGACTAAGTAAAAAAAATTAAAAACTTCGAAGATTGCATTACAATTTGTGATTTAAATCAATTGCTCAAAAATATGTAAAAAAAATATAGTCGCGCTGTGGTTTTATATGGTAATCGAATATATTTTATACATTACATATATATATATGATTATTTAAATATATAAATAAGAGCATAAACATATACAGAGTTCACATGAAAAATAAGCAGCACTGTCCGTGTAAGACACGCGTAACGTTCGCGGACTTAATTTTTCAAAGAAAATCCGTCAACAGAAAATCCGAGTTCAAAGCAGGCGAGGTCTTGAGAAGGAGGATCGCAATAAGGTACTCACCAAGCACGACCAACTTCACCGATTTGCCGAAGAAGATCCTGTCTCCGTCGTCCTCCAACATGCAGCTCCATAGACCGTCGTCCTCCAACCTGACGTTGTCTATGTGCAATGATGCGGTAGTCGAATCGCCTATGTACCGGTGCCCGGTTCCGCTCATTTCCGTTTTCGTGTCTATCGTGATCATATCTACCGGACTGCCCTCGTGTAGCCACATTGCCGGTCGTATTCTGTAACTCCTGACAAGAACCACGGTGTATGCATTATTAGTTCACCCAACAAACTCCGTCACCCGATCTTTGGGAGACGAGAAGAGACTACCGTCCCGAACTATCACCACCGCGCTATACTATCGTACAAAGTGACTTTGTTTCCGTAGAGGGAATAATTTCACCTGTCGCGTATTTGACGCAGAACTTGGTGTTACTAAACTGTAACGGGATATTAATGTACACGAAGGGACACATATACATATACATACATTACACGTGTATATCGTGTACATGTAAATGTTAAAACAAAAACCGAAACATGTAAAAGCTTATATGTACGAGAAATAATACAAAAGTAACTTTTAATATGATTATAACACGTATGTCGCACATCGCCCAGTATCCGTGTTGACTTTTGCCGACTTTTAACTTTGCAAAAAATTTGACTTTGGTAAAATTACGTGATTTTAGAACGTCTTAAAACTTAATACTTAACGTAACGCGTTCATCAACAATCGATTGTTGACAAATGGTGGGATATATGAGCTTACCTCGCTCCGGGCAGTAATAATCTCGAGGAATTTCCTTCCAAATCACAAGGCAGGACGACTTTACTGTGTGGTTTCACCACAAACTCCAGAGGTGGATTGGACGACGTGTCGGCCGCGTCTGAGGACAGTGGAACATTGGTCGTAGTGGAAGAGCTGGTGGACCATGAGTCCTCTTCGGGAGCCAAAAGAGCCGCGGGCTGCGCCACTTCGTCCGGTAAAGGTATCAACGTCGAGCCGGACGTTGTTGTGCTGGTCGTGCTAGTGGTCGTCCGGCGAGAGCGTCGACTACCCTCCTGCCTGCCGCGCAATGCAAAAACCCCGGCCTCGTTTACGGAGCCTGTAACAACGTAATATAATGGCGTCAGCCTTTCAGACACGGTTACCATTAAAGAAAGTTAGCGTGATTTCGTGAATATAATGTTTTTTTTTTTTTTTTTTTTTTTTTTTTTTTAAAAACATTTCTGCATCGCGTGACTTCTCGCAAAAAAACCGCTTTAGCTCCAAGTTCAATCAACTATTATCGATATTCATGCTGTTGCGTAACGCTTTGCGCTCGGGTCACGATTAATTAACTAAACGGATACGGAGATTAATTAGAGTATAATATATATATACACTTATACTGCGAACTATGTAATTAAATAGTTATTCTGTAATCACTTTTCATCGTGTTGTTCTAATTTATTGCATTTTCATAAATGTAAATGTTTTACATGGACAGAGAGAGCGGAGATTGAACGAAACATATCTATTGTCTTCTTCTCTGTGGAAATTATCAATAGGGTAAAAATGAATGAAGACGGGTTGAACGCGTGTTAAATTTATTCAAATTCAAAGGATGGCTTTTTTAATTTTCGTTTGCGCAGTAAAACAAAACAGACGAAATTGGTCGTTTGTTTTTCCGCGCCTTTTTCGCGCTCACTTTATCGAGAAGTAAATATTCTAAAGGCTGTGGAGCTTGATCGAGTTAGGCCGTGGAATTCGATAAACCCACGACAAGAAGCGGCGTTACCGAAGGACACTTTCCGCCATCCGAGCGTCGTCGTTCCGCACGCTCGCTCGCTTGCTCGCTCTCGCCCTAAAACTGCCTGCCTATCTCTCGACCGAGACTTCACGAGGAAAACTAATTATGGTCCCGATGAGCCGCAAATAGCTGCAGCTCTCTCTCTCTCTCTCTCTCTCTCTCTCTCTCTCTCTCTCTCTCTCTCTCTCTCTTTCTCTCTCTCTCACCGAGACTCCGCCTACTCATCCTGCGGCCGCGAGTTCCGCAATCCCTCTGTAGCAAGCTGGCAGTTGAGGGTGACCGACAGTCCAACTTGTTTGCATGCCACGAGGCAGCTTTGCTACACGGTGGCTGTTTCATTAACCTCTTCCCTCTTTCCTAACGACTAAAACATACACTCTATTCTTTTGAGCCTTTGTTAGCGTCGCGACGTTAGTTTCCACACTTCTTTCTCGACACCGCTCTTTCTCGAGTGTTTATGCGATTTAGCGAGGCGTCTTTGTAATATCGCGGGAGAAAATCCAATTCCTCTTGCGCAGCTGAATCGCATTACTTGCGCTTTGACACTCGTGAAAAATAAGAGACTCGAGAAGAGAAAAATACATACACACACATGAAGTAAAATATAAATATATATATATATATATATAATGTATAAAATATTTATTAAATATTTACTTAGTACATTGTAAACTCTTCATTGTAACTCTTAATTTTGATTACGATTTAGTATAACTTCAATTATTTCGAAGATATTGTAGGCAAGCATTTGGAGGATCTGAACAATCTAAATAATTAAAATTAATATTAATCGTTATTTCTCCATAGAGAGCATGAAACCATTTGACTAAGAAGGAACAATACAAGGAGAAAATATATCGGTCTGTACGTAACCACGTAGCGATATCATAGCGCCGGCCAATAGCGGGTGGCCTCTGTTCATCAACGTTCCCAATAGTATACCCGACTAGTTATACACCGCTATCGAGTGGATGTTGTTCGACGTTGATGCATGCATTATTCAAGCGGCGTGTATCCATTCATTATTCATGTCATGATCAATGGATGTCAACAGACCGCGATCTGTATCTGAGCACGTCGCTACGGCGGAAAGTGAAAGCGCCGCGTTTCGCTAAGCGAAATACACGTCGGCAGGGCTCAAAGGAATGTTGCGAGCAACGCGCGCGTTGTAACGAATTTATGGCGTACGTCGACGATGCGATGCGATGCAGTGTGATATAGACCTCTGATTACGATATAATCGACACACACGCTCGCTCGGGAGAAAATTTGTTATCACAGTGCAGTTACATTGCTCGAGAGAGCACAAATTGCCGCTTTTGGAACAGACGTCTATTTAACGGCAACATAGCGAGCAGACCATGGCAATCGATTTTTAGCCGCTTTTGTGTCTATTTGTAACGTTAATGTATATAACTGCAATATTTTTTTGTATTTGTTTTTTTTACAATAGGTATGCTCAAGACAAAACAAGATAATGAAACAGTAGCCGAATGTTTTTTTTTTTTTTTTTTTTTTGCTCCTATTTAAAATAAATTACGATATGTAAATCTAGATAATTATTGACGAGAGAATTGAGCCAACTTGCCTTGCTAATTCATATATATACAATATGTGCATGCAATTCTCAACATTGTAAGATGGCAAAGCGGTTAAGAGAAAATGTGTGTATGTGTGACTTCGTATCACCAGATAAATACACTTTTTTCCTGTTGCGTAAAGCTCGCTTCGCTGCGAGGCGAAAATCTGCCCGCATCTCCGTTACTCTTTCGCCGTGCGCCGCGCGTCAAAAGTGAGATACACGAGTTTGTCGTGGGAATTCCGATAATTTGGAAAGAGGAGAGAGTAAACTCTCAACCCAGGCGTGGATCACCGAACGTAATGGGAAGAGAAGAGGCTTTGCAGTATTTTGCGAAGTATTACACGTTCCCCGTAATCAAGTTTCGCGAAATTGCGCCTCTTCATCTCTTTGACTGTTATCTATTTTACGTTATCACGTACATAACTTAGACTAATTTTAGCGCTCTGTTATAATCTTACATTTAATTACAATAATAAAATAGTATTTTATATTAGACATTATATAATAACATTTATTACTTATTAGAAATTTTAAATAGTTTCTCGTTTTTCAGAAAACGAGACTATACGTTGTATATAGGTATGCGATAAAACGATAAAAATGGATATATTTGCGTACTTTAAAAATATATACTTAAAAAATGTATCCACGTAATATGTGATAGAAGTGTAGTTTCCATAATATCCGACAAGCGTCAATTTTTATCGCGGGGAGAATAGTAGATAACGCTTGATGAAAAACGATTGATCGCGAATTAATCCCGGCGAATACTCGCACAATTCTGTAATCAGGTCAGCGTTCCATTATTCGTTTTGCTATGATATCGGACGTTGGAAACGAAAATTAATCCAAACGCGATCAAAGAGCAAGTAATCGGAGCGCAAAGTAGCAACGTATAAAAACACACACACATACAGAGAAAATGCATTCGCAAGCGGAAAAGAATAGAAGTGTACATTTCGTGATATCTTATTACGCATTTCTCTCGCAGCGCGTATCACGGAGACTCCGTGTTTGCTCGATTATAGTCACCTTTCTCGCGTTAGCCGGGAGACTCCGCGGTCCCAGAACGTATCAACAAAACTCCCGCCTCATCCTCCGGCAGCATCCGAGGGTCGAGCTAGCGTCTGTCGCTCGTTGATGAAAAGTTTCGAGGGTCCTCCGAGAATTTTGCATACGGCCGTGCACACGGAGAGCATAGTCGTGCCGTACAGAAGAGAATGTGGCGAGAAGGTTTACGTGAGAGTAGGACAGGGATGTTGTACGTGGAGAGTATATTTACGAATATATCTTGTTGGCGGTGATGTCGGAGTGACCTTACTCTGTGTGTACAAAAGCGGCAAAGATCAGAGGCGTTCCCCGAACACGTAGAGACCGTCAAGACGAGAGCGAGCGAGGAAGATTCGGTGTCGCACCGGGTGTATATCGTCAAGGGAATCTATCTTTCGCGTGGAATTCGCAGCACGATCGTCTCCGACGGCGATGGGAGTGATTCTCGGACGGAGAGCGCATTGCCGTGCGCTTCTCTTCCATCCCGTCGCGTTCTCACCCTCCGGCCTCCGATTCACGCCGATTCCTCTTCACCCTTTGCTCCCATCATGGCGCTTAAGCTCTCGGTAATACTCTCTCGGTGGCGTGCAGGCAGTTATGGACTGGTTGTCACTCCGATCGGCGTGCAATAATTCCGGCGGCCCGCAATGTCCGTTAATTCAGATCGACAAGATCGTCTTTAGATAAGCCAAAACACAAGTCACAATTGGTCGATGTTCAAACGATGGCGATAATCGTGTGAATAAATCGATCGCTATTATTAGTTTCTAAAAATGTTAGTTCTTTATTATTAGTTTCTTAATTCAACCGTATGAGTACCGAGACTGTTATTTTGTGTTCATTTGTGTTCGTAATCGCAAAAAAAATTATTGGGACGCAAAGATTGAAAAGAAATAGTATAAACTTTACTTAGGTACAAAAAATCTAGATGCAAAAAAAATTGTACAGTTATTGTAAATGTTCCACGGCAAGATTCGGGTCGTTCATCGATTCTCATTCGGGACAATACCCTATCTCGGCATATAAGAGGAGAAGAGCTTCGTTAAAGCGAGTATCGACTGACTGCAGAGAGAAACACAAGAGCCGACTCTTTTTTTCGCGCGCGCAAAAGACAGTCTCTCTCAACCGCGATCACTACCGTACGTGTCGAGCCAGGTGCAAGTAACTAGAAATCGTTACGATCGATACGACGATAACGGTTACCGTCGGCGACCGTAAACATTTCGGGCCTCTCGGGAATCCATTTGTTTTTAAGCACTACCGATATACGTTATAAACTGCGCTCTCACTCTCTTGTTGCCGAGTAGCTTGAGCTCCCCGCGTAGCATGAAACTCGGATCTGGCGCGCGTTCTCTCTCTTCGACGACTTTTGTTTTTATATTATCCCGCGGCGAGTAACGCAATTCCGTTCATTCGCGATCGCAAACAGCGCGCGAGCGTAATTGCATTGTTTCTGATTAAGCTCGAACTCCATATCTCGCAGAGTAAATAACCATTCGAGGAGCGCGATAAAGTCGAAGACAACTGCGTTGCATGCAATAGCGTGTTCTCGTAAAAATCGACGCAACTTCTTAAACTCGCCAGTTATTTGTGTCAGCGGTTTCTCAGAAAGTGAAAGAGAGAGAGACGCGCATGAATGATTTTTCAGCTTGTGTACATATATTTGTGTGTGTGTGTGTCTTTTCAGACTCGAATCTTAGATTAATGTTTAATCTGCGAGAGTTATGCATAACGCTTTAAGGTTCTAAGAAACTTCAAAAAGCTTTTAAGGAATTAAACTGTCGGAAAAAGATTGAAATATTTTTTTAACTTTCAAAAACTCGGACGTCGAGCGTAATTTTGTTTTCCGTACAAGGAGCAGCGCATTGTTAGCAATACTCCTTGTATTTTCGTGTTTGCCCTGCTGTATTTGCTTCCTCGGTAAATATCCTGCATTTTCTTCGTCGAGCGCGGATGTCAGACGAGCACGACAAACTTCATAAAAATCTGAAATTATAAAGTCGAGGCCAGCATTCCTCCCACCGTTGTTATGATATCTATACTGCAGGTAACGTCGCGGTCGCGGTCGCGCGTGTTAAAAATCTAGCAGTTTTTTTTTTACATGCAGAAAAGCGACAAGGGAAAAAAAAGAGAGCCGTTTCTTACGATCGCGCCACCGAGCGCGACCACATGTCTTATGTGTGTTGAAGAAAAGCAAAATATTTGCTTCAAAAGCAATCGTTATATACATATATATCGGTTTAATTAAATTTTAATAATCACAATTTAATTGCTTGCAGTGAAAAATTTTATCGCGCTAATAACATCTTGCATAAAAATGCATTTCGCGCGAACAAGCGCGAGAAGACATTATTTCCGTTTTCTGCGAAGAAATGAATAATGAAGCCAATTCGACAAATCGCCGCAAAAACATCGATTATTCACGCTAATAAGTATGCTCTTGAACGAACGCAGATTTACGCGCGTTGAACGGAAATATATATGTATAATCGATAATAGGCAGCTGCGTTTGCGATAAAACCGCGGGATCAGCTTTGCGGGATTATATTCGTCGTCGCGACGATCACGTGTGTCTCTCATCTCGATGGCGGCGCAAATTAGCGACAATCGCGACGGATCGGTACGCCGATCGGGTGTCCATTAACAGGCCGGTCCACGCAACAGATCCATCGGGATTCTAATCTAACCGCAGGGCATGCCTTCTAATATAGATAGAGACTGATTAATTCCGCGGTAACGCGTCGGATGCGCGCGTTCCACGAGGCGCGTGCGATCCCGATGATTACAGGGCGTATAACGTTGTCACACACGATGAGGACGCGCGATCCGATCGCAGACACGAACACACAGGACACGTACAAGGGACGCGGACTATGCAAATTAAATCGAAGATCCGAACGTCGTTCGTTCGTCGTCCGTCATCCGTAAAAATGCGTACAACGATGACAGAAGGAATATCTCTAGTTGTTCGGACTCTCATATGATCCTGCGAATATTGGGAGAGGAGGATTCGCGCTGATTGAAGGGTTTCCGCCGGTAAACATTGCCGATGGCGCTCCTCTGATAGCGATATGGATATTATTTCAAGCGATCGATAGTGTCGAAGTACGAATGTGTTCTCGGAGGCAGATGGTTCTCGGATAGTTCGAGATATGCGAGTTAGTCGCGATAATTGAACCGTTCGTGTTGGGGAATTTAGTGATAACAAAACTTCAACATTTGCCTATATTATTTTCACGATTATATAATTATTTAGAATGAATGTAAAATGTATAAAATTGCTTTTTTTTTATAAAGCAATAGAGAAATGTTACGATATAACTGAATAGAGATATTCTTTACGCTGTCTATAAACTCTCTATGATAATCTCGTGTCCCTAATATATACATGTACAAAAGTATCGAAAAGAGCCGCGGTAATTATAAATTAACGATTTATTATATGCGCTATGTTTCTCGAATATGCAACATTTTATTATCAACATATAATATTCATTTTTCCTGCGGTGTTTCGATTAAATTTATATTGCATTTATAGAGCAATCTCGCGAATATTATTCCGATTTATTTTTATTCTCAGTTCTTCAATTTATCGTATTATTCTTATGCCAAAAAAGTTTTCTCAATTTTTCTACGTTTCTCTTTTCTTAAAGAGCCAAAGTTTTAACAAGTACCCAGAGGAGGATGTGAATCGCGAGTGCATGTACGTGTAACCACACGTAGCAAGCAGGGAGCAGTGAACAATCGGCCGACGGGAGTGCTAAGGCTATTGTTCGTCGGTGCCCTTAACGACTGATGTATCCTCCGAGAGTGCCAAGCGCGGAGCCATCAGAAAAGGTCCATTCTGGCGGCGGGCCACGTCACAGATCCGGAAGGAATCTCCGCAGCGAACAAATCGCTTGGAACGCGCGGGCGCGTCGCGCGTAGGCCTGGCGTTCGAGAGATAGCGAGTGATTGATTCACTTGCCAAGCGGAGCTTACGGTTTCCGCGAGTTTTCTGAAGCGCGGCCAACAGTGCGGCAACTCCGCGCGAAGGACCGCGCAGTGCCAAACCGGAAATCACCCCCCGCTGTATCTAAAGCTCCCTACTGAAGAAAAGACAAAGAAGAGAGAGAGCGAGAGAGAAGCGCGCGAGCACGAAGATCGCGCTCGCGAGCCAGCTAGCACTTCCACCTAATTGTTATCGTTACGTTCGATCGTTTTGCATAATCGGTGCGCGGGTTCCGGTCGTCCGTGCCAAGTGGGAATCCGTTTTCGCAAACTGAGGAGAGTACAATTGCCGAGCAGACCCAAGCTTCTCATCGTAAATTATGACCGCGAGAGAGACGGAGTTCTGGGAGATCGATGCTGCTGGCAGCATCGATAATTTGTGAACTTTGATTTGTTGAATTATAAAACGCCTATTTGAAGCGTGGATATAAATATAAACGTGATAAAACAAAAATATCAACATTTCTGCTCAAAATTCGATTTTCTATCGAGTTCGAAATTTATTCTGATCGTTAGAGAGTATCTCCTGAAATATGTCAACGGTATAAATAGATCTTGAAAATGATTTTCGTCAATGATGATTTAATTCGAGTATCTTGACTCTTGCCTATAAGAAATATACATCGTTCTCGAAATAGCTGGGAATACAATTTCAGTCTTGATAAATGTGATTTAAAAGAGCGCGCGAAGTTTTCCCTCGTGACGTATCCCTTCTGTTCCACTGTACAGTGAATGCAGTTAATAGATCCCTCTTCCGATACGATCTTTCCGGGATTTGACGCACATAAGAAAAGCCGAGCTTGCGCAACCTCCCCCGGTCAGCATTCGCGTCCCTCTATCGTCGGAAGCTGTTTTATTTATTTACGAACGACGGCGGATACTTTCAAGGTTTAGTCACGAGTTTCCGATAGCGGTGAAAGATTAATTAAAGCGCAAGCCAGCGTGTAATGGGGAAGCATTGCTTTTCACTTAAGATTACATCGCGCGGCCACGCTTCTCTCTCCCGGCAAGGAAATTTCGCCAGCTGCTGCTTAATAACGGACACTCCCGGCCGTTACCGTCAATTGCGACGCATAAATAAGCACCAAGCTTAATTCCACTCGCTATCGCTATATCGCGGCACGTCGTGAAGAAAAGCGTCTTCGTTAATCGCAATTTCGCGAGCCGGCGGACGCCGGGCTTAAGATCGACGTCGGGTGTCATTATTCTCTCTTTCGCGAAAAGCCCGTTGATCTACCGTTGAAGAAGAGTGAGGAAACCTGGGAGAGAAACAGGGACACACACACACACACACTGTCATGTGTCTGCGCGATCCCGTTAAATCACCGGTACCACGAGTGACTGACGTTATTAATGAGGCACTGATGGCGGCTGCAACGGGACCGTGTTTCGTATTCCCGTTCGAGCCCTCATCGTCCGCCGTTTAGCGGTAATTGTTATCGCACCGACACTCGATTTTCCGTGGAGCCGTGCGACGTGAAAATCGATCCCTTGCCAAACCGGTTCGATTTGAAAACCGATCTCGTATTGTACACAAATAAATAAAGTAATTAAAATGTTGACTAGAAATCAATCAGTGTGTTTAAAAAAGTTATTTTCCGTGTAATTTTTGCATCTTTCAAAATCCCGCAAGTAGATATGGTGCGCGCGCTCGCGCGTGTGTGCGCGCGTACACGAAAAAAAACGTTTTGTTACTACATGGCCAACAAGAAAAATTTGCTAAGTCTACTGAATTGTTATTTCATCAACAAAATGCTTTGTTATGTCAACAAAATTTTCTGGTTTGTTGGCAAAACAGAAAACTCTAGCAAATCTTTTTTTCGCGCGCGCGCGCAAAACAGCATTCGCTATAACTCGTTTTAAAAATTTCTCAATTGGCTTTACCGAGCCTCTGAGCGACGCCGTCGAAAGACATTTCTTCTCTCCTCGGACAGAGAAAGTTTTCTTCTTCTGAAAACGTTTCACGAATTTACGGATATCTAGTCGGACCTTAAGGAAATGCGGAGGGTATATAAAACGACGCGTTTTTCTCCCGACAGAGATACTTTTATCGCTTGCACATTTAGCGCCGTAGAGGGAATTGCACGGAGACGATGTGAACGACTCGCCGCGCGGGGCTGTGGTGGAAACGTGAGGGAAGAAGCCCGCGCAGCGCGTAAGGATGAGAAGGAAGTAAAAGGATGGCGTCGAGCGTAACGTGCGCCGAGGCGGAGGGAATAATACGACCACACACATCGTAAAGTGGCGGAATGAAAAATTTTGTATACTCACGGCTAATAGAATTGCCGTCGTACGACGACGGTTCGCTTGCACTTACCGTCGAACAACAGACGCCAATCAACGTTCTTTCTTATAACGCACGCATTCCACCGAACTTAACGTTCGGGAAATACTTCACCGGAAGAGACAGAAAAGATAAAATTACTACTTTTTCAAAATAAATATTAATCTTAATGTTGATCTCTTTGAATAATTTACATACATATCTGTATCTAAACAATAAGATCAGAATTACGATTAACGCGTTAAATAAACAAACTGCTGAAACGCTTTTTTACACACGTATAAATTTTATAGCGATATTGAAAGCTACACCGGCGACTCTCTCTCTCTCTCTCTCTCTCTCTGCTCGAAATAGACCCCCAATGTGTACTCTAGATTTACCGCAACGTTTCAGTAATGGATAGCGTTTACCGCGCAATGTTTCCGCGGTTGATCGTGGAGAGGAAAGTATACATATAATACGCGATATATTTCGCATAAATCTTGAACAAAGTGTGTGAACACGAAATTTTGACGTAAAATGGAAATTCGACGCAAAATGAAATCCTAGAATTAATCGCACTCGGATGTGTTTTGATTACTATCAACGTTGCGCGTCTACCAGAAACTTTCCAACTTAGACGCGATATCCTGCGTCTAGTCACCGCAAAGAGTCGCAACGCGCACGTGCGAGCGCAGATGACTATTTCAGCACTGGAAAACGTCGATAGAGCGATGTGCACGGAAATGAGGCCTCCGCCGCGAACGAGACGTCTCTGACGGCGTTTTCCGCCACTGACATTGTGCGCTATAGGACGTCACGTCGACGGTGTTCGACGTCGAGCTTTGCAACACGAGCTTGGCGAAGCGTCTAAACAAGTCGCGAGCGACGAGGTTTCCGACGTGCGTTTATAAAGTTCGGGCGATGAGAACACGCGGTGTCGCGAGGGGAAAGGGGGGCTATTAATAGATACCCCTGCGAGTCATCGTCCTTTTGAGAGAGGAAACTTCTGTTGTGTCTTTCCGAGTAAGGGGTTCAAGGAGTTGAAGATCGCAAATTGGAGAGCAGTATCACGATTGTTGGCCGTTGTTTGAGTCTATGTCGCGTTGCCGGTCCTATGCGCTGCAGCAGATTCTCCTCTTCGTCGTAGATCCTTCCGTGAGACGAAAGCGCCGGGAAATAACGAGGCGAAGTCGCGCGAACACGTCGTTACGGACGTAATGGAACCGAGCCAAGTTCCATCCGATAGTTACTCTTCGAAGAAAAGCTTGTCGCTGACGACGAAACGCGTACGATATATCTGCTTTGTGCGACGGGTTAAACCGCAGATATTTTCTCGCCGTGCTCTTTGCCTCTCTTCTGGTAAATTTCGTCGCTTTTGTATAGGTACGTAACAATTGGAAGTTATCGTTTCAGAATATCGAGGGTATTTAGTCTTATATTTAAATATATATAGATGCTATTAAAAGTATAGCCAAAATCGCGCAATTTTTAAAGCAAGATTTTCTAACGATTGCACACACTCATTTTGTCCGAGTTTAGACGATAAAATTCCGTCGCACGTTTTACACACGAATCGTGATCTGTTTTAAGCTGTTGACAACTCCATTATACGATTACTTCGAATGCTTTCGTCGACAACGTATTCGACAACTCGGATTTTATGAATTAATAACCAGCCGAAGCAAGAGTGGCGATGTTTTGCACGGGATAGTATCACAATATTTTTCACAATGTCAGAAGTATTGAAAAAATATCGCAAACAGTTTTGCAACAACACTTTGACATCGTAATTAAAATACGGTGTATTACATCGTCGGCGCATTACCTATTGTTGATCGTTCCGCGTAATATTTTTAATTTATTATATATTAATAAGTGTGCGATTAAAATATATTAATTTGCAGATTTTGCCGTAAGCAATTCTTCGTCCTTTACGAGCACAAATCGGAGAGAAACATGATGCTCGATGACTTTCGACGAAAGGTTTTACAACTAGTTCGAATGTAAATTCGAAGTTATCTGCGCGACACACAAAAAAAAGATCGAAGAGAAATTAAACTAAGAAAAGATAGAGAAAAATTAAAATTAGCTTAAAAAGCTAAAAAAACCAGCCCCAATATCGTACTCAGTAAAAATTTCTATTTGAAAAATCACTTCATAAATATGATACAGAAATGTGTAAATGACATTTAAACGATGAAACTAATCTCTCTCTATAACAAGCGATAGCTTCGGCAATTTATTTGTATGAGCAGATGATTTTTAATCTGTTCGCAGGAAGTGTTTTAGCGATACTTGCGTCATTTTACAGCATAACGCTTTTAAACGCATTTTGCTTGCGATACACACTTATGGATAACGCCATTAGGTGGATGATTAAAAAGCTGAATGTGATATCAAAGTTAAAGCGGTGTTAACCAACAGTTTGCCGGCGTGGTTGGCATAAGACACTTCGTTACTGAAGTGAAATTCATTTTTTGTTTTTTTTTTTTTTTTTTTGTTTCTTTTTTTCATCTCAATAAGTTGTAGCTATATATGTAGATTATATATCTCGAATGCAAATATAAAGATGCAAATTTCCATGTAAATGAAAGTTACATCTTCAACCGTCTGAAATGTAACAACGAAGTTTCAATAAAAGCAAAAGAAAGTAAAGATTGAGAGAAAAAAGAACCGTGCCATTGCAAAAGAAAAAAACTGACGTGCAAACGAAATTCTGACTACGTTCTTCCGCATTCCGTATTCTTCTTGTGGCTTCTATATATCGATTCAAGTACGAACTGCAGCGCAACGTCTTTCGAGCATAGTTTGCACTTTTTTAGATATTTATTATAAGTTTTATCTCTTAATTTATTCATTTTCGTTCAGAGTTCAATCTCCAGTGTCGGATTTATTTTCGCGGAAGCAATTATTGCCCACAATGCAAATTCGCGAAGGTTATTTTCTCTAAGTGAGTCGATTGAAGGTGGATTAACTAATGACTAAGAGAAGAAGAAAAAGTGGAATGAGCAAAGATCGGGAGCAGCGGCAGCGACTCCAGCCAAATGGTGGGAGAGTCGGCGAGTAATTGTCGCGAACTTTCTCGTGGATATTATCGGTGAGGTGCTTTCACAATTAATCCGTCTCCGATGAAAACTCGACCAATCAGTACAAAAATAGATGGACGCGCACTTGACACGATATATACATAGTAAAATAGTTAACTTTCTCCGATTCTTTAAGCGCGCATCTCGCCGACTCCCGCTCTGCCTTCGGGAAAACCTTACTTTTCTTTCGCTTTTCACGGCGCGTGGAGAAATGGAAATTGGTTACGAGAGAACAAAAATTGCGCTTTTCAACGGAATAAAAGCAATGTAGAATAAAATTATGGAGGTCGCATGTTAATTCGACGCTGGAAAACAGAACAGCTGTTACGCGCTTCAACTCTAATTACTTTGAAATAAAAGATACGGTTTACAAAAAGTAAAAAATCCTAATTTTTTAAAAATTCCTCTTATTTACAAATTATTTCCGCATATTATATTGATATACTTGCAGAAACATACATTTGTGACTTTCTTTCTTGATAAAAAAAAATAGAGACGAAGAGTAGATTTTACAATACATATATACATACATGTATACAATATATATATATATATATATTGTGTGTGTGTATATATATATATATATACACCGTGATGCTGTTTTGTAGATTTAAGAGACGATGAAATTGCACGCAAAATTCGTCAGAGAAATTTACACAAGTGTCCTTTTCTATTTTTTCCGATTACAATATAAATTCGACAAAAAAAACCACCGCGTCAGAATACTCGTTCGCGGAAAAATAAAAGTTTGCCTTCCATCAATACGTCAGCTTTCGCTTTGATAACCCGCTTTTCTCATTTAACGTACTATCGCAGAAGTGAAAAGTTTTCACCGGGCGAAGGCGAGAAAAGAGTTTTTAAAAGCACCTTTCTCGACTGCGACCTATAAAATCGCCATTCAACGCCAGTCCCGATCCGAACGAAAGAGAGAACTGTCGAAAGGCAATAAACGCGTGAGTCGCGCGCGTTACAGTTCGCGACTTTTTCCTCAACAGGAACGTCTGATCTGTATTCGCGACGGTTATATGACATGTGTGTGTGTGTAATATCCCGTATAACCGTTTGTAAGTTTTGCCGACATGCATCGTATAAATAAAATAAATAACGATAAATTAGGTCATCACGCACAAAGTAATCTGCACGATTGAATTCCGGCAAAATCTGTGAGCGCGGTTAAATTTTCCGTGAAAGGCGGTATCGCGCGCGAACGACCGGCACGAGTTTATGGCAAAACCGAGCCGCCGTTCTTTCTTCCCCGATCCCCGTCGCTTTCCTGTCCGTTGACCGCATCATCATCTGCGGTTCTTCCTTCTTCCCGTGGACGATTCCGGTATCGTCTGTCTTATCGTTTTCTCTCTTTCTTGCGACATGGATCCATTGTTCGCGAGATTTTCACGCTCGAAAGGCGACGGATATTCCTGTGTAACGACGGATACCTAAGTTCGGCAGCAAACTTCAGCAGCTTCCGCATAAATGGAACTAGATTAACGCTACCGCAGTCGGTTCAGCGAATTTATGTATCTGGTTTTTAAAAACCGTTATATATTATACCAAAGATACGGTATAATCTTAATATTTGTCTAACAAAAAACGTTATTTTGTAAAAAAAAATTTAATATTAGAATCTTCGTAAGTTCTACTAAACAGTGTGAACGAAGGTTGTTCGATAAGTCCGTGCAAAATCCAAAGGATAACGCCTGCGATGGAATTGTCGGCGACTACATTTAGCAATCTTTAGAAGGTCTGACTGCCATTTGAACCGATCAATTTTTGGTTTCTGGAAAAAAAATAGAGAAAACGAATTCCACGTGCTAATAAAATATTATTTTTTGAGAGACAAAATAGCATTGAAAATCAAAAGGCCGAGGTTGATAAATATTATAGCGAGTCTGCCTTCGATTAAAATAGTTTATAAGTTGTTTAATGATTTTCGATGTGGTCAAATATAAGCACAAGTGATGCTGAACATTCGGTCTTCCTGTTAAGGCCACTATGCGAAATGATTTAAAAAAATTCATGAAAGGATAAAAGATTAAAAAATTTTTAAAGCCATGAGTATCTTAATAGACAATATATATATAATATTTTGCATGAATATTTGCAAATGAAAAAGTTGTTCGCGAAATAAATGTCGCGTTTATTTACAATCGACAATAGCTTTAGCTCATTTATTTGTAATTTTAACAGCAAAATTGTTGAAATTACGCAACGCAATTGTTTCTCTATTCTTTATATTTGACACTTTCAAACTATTATTGTTTCTAAACATAAAAAATTTTACACTTTTACAACTTTTTTCAAAAAAATTTACACTCCTAAAATATAAATATATATTTAGATATATTTATTCCGCAAACCATCCAGTGTATCGGCTCTTATTTCCGGTGAAATTTCGTTGATAGTATAAAAAACTTTCTTGCAAAAAAGAAATTTGGATTAAATTTAGAAATAAGCAAAATAAATATTTGCAGAGTTAGAGAGACTGTCTTATTATAAAATCTTATTATATAAACGAGATAAAAAAAAAATTTGAATCTTAAAGATGACTATGTAGAAAAATAAAAATAATTTTCTCCAAAAAATGTTTTTTTTATTATTTTTAATAAAAAAACAAACTTATCGGATACCTCTCGTAATAAAAGAGAAATAAATTACATTTACTCTTCCGATCAATAAGATTTGTATTCTAAACACTCTATTATGTATAAAATTAAGTTTCATTCTTAAAAAATATGATGGTAACATTTTTATGGTCAACTGAAAGAAAGCTTCGTCAATACGGAACGTCATTCTTTGGCGAATCATCGCAAATTCGGTTTGCGAGAATAAAAGGTCGCGAAATAGGATAGAAAGAGAGAGAGAGAGAGAGAATGGGAGAACTTTTAAAAAAGTTTGGGACTCAATAGCTTTCATTCGACCGGATTGAATGCTTCTTCCGCCATAAACGCGAGCCGACTACTTTCCATCCAAGAATAGCAACCCGCGTGGCGCGCCAGTTTTCCGCCGCAGCGGCTCCATCTTTTTCTATTCTTCGCAAATAATCCCCGGTACTGCCGAGCACACCTTGCCCATTTTGAGCGCTGACAAAGAAGCGATAGTAAATCCTGAATATAATGTAATAGTCCCGGCTGGATATAGAAGTATATTCCTTCGGTATCTCGCATAACGATCCGGCTCTGCAGCAAACGCCTCGGAAGACAGTGAAGAATTACTATAGCTCGGCACATGCACGAGGACCGATGCTTATGTGAGTTTCGATCGCGTTCTTCGGGTTTTGAAAAAGTACGGTTGATTCAAGCTGCAAACACGATCTGCATATACGATATTGTGCGCGCAAAGCGATAAATTGTGCATGAATTATAAAATAAAGTGATAATATTATAAATATATATGTATATATATATATATATATATATATATATATATATGATGTCACATAGAAATGCA
>QVOA01017821.1:0-12860 GCA_014825685.1 Pseudomyrmex cubaensis | reverse complement strand
GACAATTTCTTTTTGAAATTAATTTTGCAAATATACTGCTAAGATGATTCGCCATATCGTTATTCTTTTGCCGAAATAGTATTCGGAAAATAATTTTGCAAACAACTACAAATATTTTGTAAAAGATCAATGTTTTTACATCTATTTCCTAAAATATATCTGTATAATTGCACATTACAATTTTAATGCAAGATTTCGTCATATACTTTTGTAAATGGTGTCCTATCAGGGTTGTCGAAACATATGTGCTAATTAAAAGTGAGCTTGAATTTATATTCGATGCTTCGTCTAACTACGTCGCGCGCGTTAACTGCATATATTAGGCGTAAGAGAAAGAGAAGAGACTCATATTTGGAAACTTATCTTTCATAATGAGATCGATAAATCACTCGGTAATCGTGAAACACACACGGGTGCTTTTGGATAAATTCTAACACTTCGTTTACGTGCTAATGTTGCAGCCCTTCATAGTGCCTCTAAGAGTATTGATGTTATTCGGAGGTGGGTTGTTGGCGGTTTTCGGCAGCGAGGCAATTGAGCTCGGTGGCGCGGGACCGCTCGCGGTCGTGGCTGCAGCTTTCGTCAGCTGTTACTTCTGGCAACAGGAAGGCTGGGGAGTTGACGATGTAAGTACAGATTTGCATAAAATTATCGTCACAAAACTCCGCGCATTAAAATTACACCATAATTCCAACGGTGGTGCAAAAGCAAACCTCATTAATGGACCTGGGTGCATTAATTTCACTTCGGCGGATGTGAAAGATAATCACTTTCGGTTATAAATGAGAATCAATTTTAATCAATCAAAGCGCGCGAGATATTAAATATTTAATCTGCCGAGAGATAGAGAGAAAGGAAGACCTCGCGCGATGCCTCGCTCTCTGCAACCCCAATAACTTGAACTTCGTGAAATATTCAGGCCGACGTATCGCCCGCTATCCGGCGGGGTGTGAATTGGGAGTCAACTGGCTCGTTCCTATTTCCGCGTCGTGTCGCATTCCCGACTGTCGAGCAATGGCGGTAGCTGCGACGGCGACACGTTCTTTCGTACGCATTTCGTGACGTGACTGTAACTGGCATCTGTCGATACTATCGCCGTATGATACGCTCGCTCGCGCTCACGTCGATACTATTCATACCTCGCTTAGATTAATTACTGGCGAATAATTGTGTCACATAAAAGCTTACGCCGCGACACACAGCGATGTCCTGTACATTGTTCTTGAATAAAGATAAAGACCTCTTATTAAACGCGTAAGAGATCATTTTTGATTAATTAGTTTTTTTGAAGGATGTATAGGTATGTATAGTTGTACGCAATATTACGTGTGAAAATATTATATATACAATTTTTTTACACAATATATAAGTACAGTAATTAAATATTATATTAGTTATTTATGAAATTAAATATACGTGTACAGCGTAATATTCAATTTGTATGCAATTAAGTTAACCTTTTCCTCACAAGAAAAGATGAGTAGATCAGTTTAAAAAAAAAAAAAAAAAAAAAAAAAAAGAAAGAACTACGTTTATTAAAAGATGCGCGTCGTAATATTTTTTGCACGGCGCAACGAAACTATATACCGCATTATCCGGAAATTTGCGCGGGTTTAAATTAAATAAATCAATATCGACGAGATTTCCCACGCACCGCGAGCGCATGTAAACAATAGCGATAAATACGAGTCTGCACGTTGCGTGAACTCCGGGATATTTCGCATTTCCATGCGGCGCGTTGGAAGATTTCCATATCCCGATATCGAGCGCACGGACAATGCGATGCGATATCATCGGCCGCGAATGCCGAATCGGCTTTCCTTTAAAGGAAATTTCGCAGAACGTCATTATTCGTACAGTTTTTTTTTTTTTTTTCAATATTCAGCGTTACATGCACCTCCGGCAAATTGAATCGCACTGTCTTTTTCTTTCTTTTTTTTGCACTTGTCTGTCTAGTTATCAAATGTCACTTACGTGTCGGAATTTCTTATACGTTTTTCATCATTTTCACGTGTCCTCTATCTTTTTTGCGCATTTCAGAATCCGGTGGCCACGTCATTCGAGATTTTCTGGATGATATTCGAGCCGATTTTGTTCGGTGTCACCGGCGCGCAAATCAAAATCAGCGAGCTCGAAGGCAAGACCGTCTACCTCGGACTGACTTGTTTAATTGCCGGTATTGTTATTCGACTGGCGATAACAATATTGGTCGGAATTGGCTCGAAACTCAATACGAAGGAGAAAATATTTATCGCTTTGTCCCTGATGGTTAAGGCGAGCGTGCAAGCGGCTTTGGCTCCTGTCACGCTTGACGAGGTCGACAAAAATGACGAACGGCAGGTCGAATACGCCGAGATGGTGTTGATGATGTGCGTGCTCTCGGTGCTTCTTACCGCCCCGGCAGGAGCCATCATCATCACTCTTTCAGGACCGAAATTACTGACAAAGACTACACTTCCGGTTGCGCCCCCGGAAGCTTGGAGAACCCGCAGACCATCGATTCGCGATATCTCAATCATCAATGAAGATCCTGACCTCGAGGAAACTGCGAACGAACAAAAACTCTGACAATTGCATAAGATTCAGATTCAAAGTCGCGCTACGAGTTCGCCTTTGTTTTCCGAAAGTGTTACGGTTCCTCAAGGCTTAAAAGACTCGATCAGTGCACGAAGAATATTTCAAGAATTCGGAAGACGATGAGATTACAAAGTGGCAAAAATTAATTCATGTCGCAACAATATTGATGTAATTATTGGCAATTAACCAACTGACGTTTTAAATGCTTATATTAACAGAAATATAAGTAACATTGTAGTAGTAAGAAAGATATTATATTTGAAACGGCGCGTGGTTCGTTTCTGTCACAAAGAGACGCATTTGCGCATAGGGTGTAAAATTGTTACAATTTTATATTTAGACAAACTTTTAAAATACATTAAAAACTGTTGAGAATCGAGTAAAGTTTTTTAAAATTTACAAAGAATCAGAAAAATTACGCGGATTTTCAAATATGAGTATTTATCATATTTTTCGATAGATTTATTTATAATAATATTATATATGTGTGTATGTGTATATATATATATATATAAATTTCTCTTTTGTGATTTTACTTCGTGAGCACGAACATATCTATATAAATAAAAGATTATGTAAAAACATTGTTATTACACGTGTACATAGTTTTAATGAATTCACACGTTGGATTTTATCTCTCTATATTTTGTTTTTCAATAAGACGAGGTTGTGCATTTATCTGTTGATACATAATGATGACAATTTAACGATTTACATTGTTATTTCTACGGAAGAAGAAAGTCGCTCGATTGCTATCACATCTGTTACATAAAGATATTTTTGTAACGCACACGTGAAATGTAATCGACATCAACACGTTTATGATATTATTCACAATATATAAAAAAGAAAAAATAATCACACGTTGGATTTTAGCCGCTACATTCGGCTGATTAATAAGATAAATGACGTCTGCGTTATCACGAACTTTGCGATTTTAAATAAAACGCGTCGGAAAGAGAGAAAAATAAAATCTCGCCGCGCGAGAGAGCTGGTGTGTCAGTTTAACATTACAGAAGTCACACCAGTCACACAAAGTTTATATTACGAGATCTTCTTATCTCTTTCTTCAAAGGAGGCTTCGTCTCGAAAGAGATTTCTTTAATGTGAAAGGAAAATAAAACCAATGTGAAAAGAAAATAAAACCAAAACTCGAGATTTGAGTCGCAAATGATGTACAAATTAATCTCGACGGACTTTGATTTGTCTTTGCGTTACTTTAATAAAGTAATGTAAGCCGTTACGGAGTAAACTACGGGCTGCGTTTTCCGATATTAACTGCCAATATTAAAATCATCTTCGTGTCACATACGCGCTATAGATTTCCAGTACTGGCGGTGAATATCGGGAACGCGGCCAATATGCACGTCAACTTGCCAACAAATAGCGCGTTGAACGTCGCTATTTTGAAGATTGCTACTTTGGTGATGATGTCCTCTCGTGGCGCTGACGCCCCATATTATCGTATCGTATCATAAACACAGGAATTTCAGGACGGAACATAAAGTACACTTGTAAAAGCGTGGGAGTGTGAGAGAGGAAAGATTGTCGCGCGCGTCTGTCTGAATTTATCAGGATTTAACGCCGGCGCAATATTAGCTCGACGTTTTACAATATAATTGCATATTAATTACATTTTTCTCCGCTTAAAACGACGAACATCAATACGACTGTTATATTATTATACAAAATGCGATTGACAAGAGTATTTCGAAACGAAAAAGGTAAGCAACAATTTATCGGGTTGAAATGTATTTTTTTTTCTCGACGTAGTCGTCTTCTACTTTGATCGGCTTCTCGAGAGAGCACTTGTGTCATTTCGATAGAACGATTTCTCGAGGCTCCTCAAAATAATCGTTTACGGCATCGACGACTTCACTGTTGTTGCTCGAAAATCTTCTTTCACCGAGCCATTTTTTTTCTGGATTTGGAAACAAATCGAAATCACGCGAATAAGACGGACAGTTAGAAGCTCGGACTCGTAAATTTTAACCGTTGAAACGGTGCGTGAAAACAATGCATTGTCTCTTGAATCAGCTGAGAGCGTTTGACGAATTGTCAACACAAACACTATGTGCGATAATGAGCAAGAGCGTTTGCATTTTGTTTTTCTGAAAAGATAAAACTAACGACAACAGAGCAATATGATACTATTGTCGCTATCTATACGTCGTTTCGAGTACTTAAGTAATCGTTACTTGTATGATGTGTGTATACACACATATACATACACATATAAATCATGTTAAATCTTGTAGACTTACAGTTTCCTTCTTTTATCCGCAACGAACGATAGACTTACTATCAGAAATCAAGACACGAGAGCAAGATATTCAGTTTACAATATCCAAATCGAGAGCAAAGGACTTCATTACAAGAAGTCAACGACTCTGCGCGTGCTCTTAAGAATTAAAAAAAAATTCACTCAACGGAAATATTTCGTAGAAGCTACTCATTTGTTATTTATTGATCATATTTTGTATATAGGAACTAGTCCTCTAAACTCTAGATCGGAAACAGGCGGATTTCTCAGAAATTTTAAGAGTAGATAGAGAGAAAGAAAGACGCTATACGTTGGGGGACGAAGGGCTGCAGATGTGCGTTCTTGGTTTGGTGCGAAATTGGCTCAGTGGACCCTAAAAGGTTAGTCCATACGCCATTCTATGTCTTTACAAATCAATACGAAGAAAAATCAGGTATCCGGCGAGAAAGGGTATCCCCCGTACAATACCGAAAAAGTTCAAAAATAATAACTGCGTATCTACGCACGTCCGACTGTTACAACAGATGTGCGTTCTAAAAACAAAGCCATGAATTGTATGTTCGGAAAAATGTTCGGCCCCGATCTAGGATAAAGTTCGCTCGATAAGAAGGTTCTGCCGAAAATCGTGCGACAGCGCGGCGGCTTGTGATTGGTAGATCTGCTGTAAAATCTACCATGAATTAACGAATAAGAGGGCCAGGTGACGCAAGGACCTAGAAACTTATCCTCTATTCCTATTGGAAGATCCATGAATCATGCCTTACCGCTTAGATTACGGTATAAAAGGGTAGCGCTCGCGCCCCGAGCTGCGTATTACAACTTCTGCGATCGTCTTGTGTGATAGCCGCATTTATACTTCTTTGATCGTCTTTGCCGCTGCCGAACTCGCATTACCCCGCCGTCTTTGATTGTCGAAAGAAGGTAAGTTGGCTCAGTTTTTAAATGGTCAAGGTGTGCTCTGTCATTAAGCCAATAACACAATAATAACAATCAAATTAATACAATTACATTAAACAACACATTGAACAATTTCATTTTTAATCCGAAACGCTGCGACTCTAACTGGGGTTCGTCTAATCGGTTACGAATTTAAATTTTCACGATATTAACTATCGATTGCAAGTTTCGAAAACAAGTGTATACATTCTTGAAGCAAGTCATATTCAATACTATAACACAAATGTCTCTTGAACAAAACATATTTATGTTTATGTGCACGAAGGACACGCTATTATCTCGTGTTTAAATTACGTTTTCGATACGCGTAACGCTCCGTACCTTAATAAAATTATCTTCAAATTTGCGTGTTAATAAAATTATTAACCAGTGTGTTAATAATTATTAACTAACTTAATAATTATTTTTGTTCCCGTGAAATCCCGCACATTCGACTCCGTTTCGCGTCTCTCGATCGATCACCAAGATTCCAGGTAGGAGTTCAGTTTCTCTATATCTTTCAAAAAAAAACTGACGCGTTCACACGACGAAGGAATAGCGGTCGTAAACGTTGACCTGCCGGTGAATCTAGGAATTCTCGCTCGACGTTATAAATTTCTAAATCCGTGTGTTTGTACAGACTCGAGGTCCGTCTTTTAATGATCCGACCCAAGACGTAACAGTTATTTATCCTAAACAGTCTCTACTTTTCGCCGAGCTAATAGCAAACGTGGTCGTTAAAGTGCTGCTGGTCGTACTTCGTCGGACTATTCTGTAAGGATCTTGCAAAGTCGTCGTTGCGTTGCACGTTGCCGTCGGTTTTCCCTTTGTTTCCAATCCCAATCGTTTGCGAAGCGCGTGATAAACGCGAATTTTCAAGACGAAAAGGATGAAAATCAATAGGCCTTGAAGACAATTCAAGACATCGCTAGTGTAGAAGAACACGTCCTGCATCCACTTCAAGTGTTGGAAGTAATTGTTTATGAAATACGATAACACCTCGAAGGTCCAAGATATCCCCATGACGATGAACAGTTTGACGTTCATAATAAATCTGTCAAAATGTTTAAAGTTGTAAATGTAAATAGGATCGATTTTCGAAATGAGTGCTCGGAATTGTTTACACATTTCGCTAGATTTCTGAGAGGCACGCATCTCGCTTTCCCTTGATTGCCTGCATCTCAGTTTACACTTCGTCATCGGTGATGGAGCGCGCTCGAGTGCCGCTTCCGAGTCGCAACACGTCGGCAGTAGTATCTCGCAGGTGATTTGGAGAAATCTTATTGTATTGTTATATGATAATATCGTAATATACATGCATATATGCTTGATAGACAAATATATGCAAATGTAATTACTATTACAAAAATATTGCATTACAAATGTTGACGTAGAACATTATGACTTTTGAAGTGTCCCTACAGAAGTTGTAGAAGCACGTGTTGATTAACTAAAAATTCATTTGTAATTAAGACATTTTAAGGCTCATGTAGTTGAAACTAGTAATAAATTTCAAGGGTGGTAAGAGCCAGTAGCTGGGTGTTTTGCGGATAAATAAATATATTTTAAATATATTTATATTTTTAAGAGTGTAAATTCTTACACATTATTTTGAATTGAAATTTTCAATTCTTAAAACCATATAGGATGCTTGATTTGGCACGGAAACCCGAAGATTCCAGGTTCGATTCCTGGCCGAGGTGTTTTTTTCGCAATATAATTTCTAAATTAATTGGAAAAGGTATTCTTATAAATGAGATGTAAATTCTATATGGTTTTAAGAATTGAAAATTTCAATTAAAAATAATGTGTAAGAATTTACATTCTTAAAAATATAAAATATATTTAAAATATATTTATCCGCAAAACATCCAGCGACTGGCTCTTACCACCCTTGAAATTCATTTGTAATTGTTAACAAAACAAAATATGTTAATAAAATAAAAGTCACGTGAAAACAATGATACACATCATTATAAAAAATATTTTCTTTATTTATTTTATTATAAAGAAGAGTTTTTTTCAGAAAGTTGAAGACAGCACTGTACCTGAGTGCGCCTCGACACTAATGACGAAACGGAGGATCGTCGCTCAGGCACTGAGGTAGACAGTAAATGGAAAGCGAGATGAGTGCTTCTCAAGAATTCGGTGAAATGTGCAAATAATTTCGAGCACTGTTCTAAGTATAATATCATCTAGATACGATCATATATATACATATATATCTCTCTCTCTCTCTCTGAACAAGATTTTTTGATAAAAAATATAAAATTATAAAAAAACAATTATATTAAATATATAAAGAGAATAGCTATTTAAACTCAGTAAACAAAAAAAACGTTTTTGTTTTAAGTTTCTCGTCAAAGTGATGATATATCAGATAATACTTTCAAAAGAAATGACATGCCGTAATATGTTTTTGTGCGTCGAATCTTATTGATTATTTTAAGATATGTGTGTGTGTACAAACAAAACTATGGTCGTCATTAAATTAAACGAAGAACGCTCTTCCGAACACGTGTAATTTTATTGCCGGAGGAGGGTTTTGTTTTAAATAGTAAGCGATTCTTGTGTGCTTTTTCGCGTAGGTAGGTAGGTAGGTTGTTCTAAAATCGAGTTCGAAGAAGTGTTCTCGATAATAAAACAGATATCAAAGTCTCACGCTTACACTTGCGGTAAAAATTTATGTGTGACTCACCGTAAATTTATATTACAAGAATTTTTTCTTCGCGTCTAAAAATAAAGAGGAAATCGTTGATCATCGCCAGTGTGGCATAAAAAACAACTCACCTGTTTCTATCGGAATGAAATCGCTTGCTCGCTACGGAGTCCGAGCTAACATTTTTTATCTCCATTTTTACCTTGTTGTAATGTACTGATGTGAAAATGAAGAATGCCACATTAGACATCAACTGAATTGTCACCGGAGCGATGAAGAAAGTTAATTCGCTATACGAAGACTGTTTTTCTGTAATAAATTGAATTAAAAACTACTTGAAAAAATATATATCTCTTATATATATATATATATATAAATTATATATATAAAAAAATTAAAATATATTTAATATAAATATATATTTAATATAAATTAAAATAATTAAATATAAAAAATATATACATTCTCATATTATAAAAAAAATTGTACGACATGCGTATCATATATACAAATGTAAAAATGCTACTGAAATAGAACCGAAAGATATTGTCTACTCAGTGTGTGTGTGTGTGTGTGTGTGTTATTAAATATTTTTGTAAATAGATAACTACGTGTTCTAAGTAGGATTCATTTGCGTTAAATAGTATTAATTCAGTAATATGACTTTATTAGTAGTTTTGCCTTGCTTTAGAGCTGCAGCGCGAGCATTTTGTTGCGAATTTCTCTTCGGTTCGTTATCAGGCGCAATTACTTTGGCGATATAAATGATACTTATTACGCGAGTAGTTAGTTTCGTTGCACTTTATATATTGAAAAGCAATGATGCTTGAATTCGCCGTAGTTTGAATCAATACAACTGCTCTGAAGGAAACTTTTTAATTATCGGATAATTACGACGATAGGAACGATCAAAGAAAGCTTTGCGTTTGCCTTTTTCTCAATAGAGTAATAAACCTGAAACGCCAAACGGATTTTCTCAACTGCAAACTCATCCCGAGTTCATTCACTCGCGCAAGATATAAAAGTAGAACAACAAGCGCGATGAAAATATTTAAAAGTCAAATGAAGCGCACAAGATCAAAAACTATTTCAAAAGAGCTGCGTGTATATATAATTAGCGTAAACAAATTTATATTATTATCTCTTAAAACAATTTATTAGATTATTGGCTGATGACTCACTTGAAAACCAACATCTATTAATGGCGATATCAGGTTTCAAGTATTTTGGTAGAATATCCGTGCAATCAGCAAAGATCGTCAGCGATGACAGTACGAAGGAGAGACCCCAAGCGTTTAAGCAGTACAACAGAAATCTTTTTCTATGTCCACGCGTGATCGTACTTCCACGTAGAACTCTGTTAGAAAAAAAAATTATTTAAGTCATTTGACAGTTTTTACTTAATAAGTTCAATATATCGTCGGACAACATTCGAAGGAAATTGAATGAAAGTTATAAGTAGGCGTACATATGTGATCATTCAAACGTCATGTCAAAAGAATGAATCATTCTAGCACATCAAAGTCAATTTGACGAATCATTGATTTGTAAGGATCTAAGCGTAAAAAATTCCGCGAACGTCGCACGCGCGTAATTTGCTTTCGACGCACGGCGGAAACTGAATAACGCGAAAGCGTAAGAAGCGAGACTCGCGGAATTCCTGATCGTACAGCATTAAAGATCGTATCATCTCGTCGCCGCCGCCACCGGGGATCTATTTTCTCCGTATATTTACAAATCCTCCAACTAGAATAGCGTCTTGAACACACAAACGTTCGTAAGCGCCGAGGGGACGACAGGCAAGACGCGGTCTCATACGGAGAGAAGTCACTTTTGCATCATATCGCATGCTGAAGATAACTCTTGTTAGTTCTCAACGAAAGTTTTCGAGAAATATTGTTGTAATCCACATTTACATTAGCGCGTCTTGTTTAATTGAAACAACAAAAAAGACGTAAATATTCAATTTATTTATTTTTTTCCGATATGTTGCAGATTTCTCTTCGGTTTAGAATCTCTTTGTGAAAATCGAATAGTTTGCGGCGTGTTACGCATATATAGTGTCGGCGCTATATAAAACGCGTTGAGTCATTTCGGTGTTTAATGTTTCGGCGTGTGTATATATTTTTTTCTTCTTTCAGTAGACACGCGGCATACGATGAGAATTTCGAGAAGAGGCTATTGCGCTCACAATGAGAGGGTTAATGGAAACGGCACAACGGCGACAACGAGACATTTCTATAGAAGTCAATTGGGAATCATCGGATAAATAAGACGCGATAAATATTTTCTTAAACCTGTAATTTAACCCTTTGCTATTGGCGCCAATTAGGCGTTTTGAAAATTCGTTTAGAATATGCTGTCGACGGTTATTAGTGTTTAACTGAGTCGTGTCATCTGAGCTATTGGCGCTTTCGATATTTATTACCGATACGTGATCTTTGATGCTCTTTCGCGGTATGTTATAAGAATTCCTGCAGATGATTGTTGTGGGGTTTGAACCGCGTTAATGTCGTCTTTATACCGACATTTCGGTTCACTTCATCAGGATTTTAAAAACAGTCTGATACCGCTAACGAGATCTTCAATCAAGTGAACGGAAACGTTGGCATATAAAAATGACACTAACGCGGTTCAAACCCAAAAACCATCTTCAAGAATTTATTATCGGTATTCAAATATTTTTATATTGATGCAACGCAATTAAGAGTGTTTCGACTTTTATACTTTCTACGGAATGCGCGCCAGCAAAAAGCTCCGCCGTCTGTCACGCGCGTTATTTTGCATTGGACTTCGCCGCCAGCGAGGGGGTTAAAAAGCCCAAGTAGTCGGTTGACGTACAGGAACGATTATTGATTTTCCAATTTGTCCAATTTCTTCAATTACACGTAACACCATTTGATTCGATTCACACTCACCCGAAAGTCCGTGTAAGCTGAAAAAAAAAAAAAAAAAAAAGAAAGAAACATCTTTCTTGACGCTGTTCGTACGCAATTTTTCTCGTGCGATCGAGGACAACAAATGTGTATCGCACTAACCTACTACTTTGCACGTTATGGGAACGTTATTGGGCTTAATCCGAAAGGTGATTGCTAAACAGATATAGGCCGAGAGCAAACTGCTCACGTGGCACATGAGCGTCTTGCCGTGAAGATTTCGCAGATTCGGAAGACACGCGTACACCAGCAGAGTAATCAGCAAGAACACGCAGCTGACAATCGGCAGGACAAAGTTCAGTAGCAACCTGTCGAGAAATGTTTCACAAAATTTACGAAATATTTTTTCACGCGATGTGTGTGTGTGTGTGTGTGTGTTTGTTTGTTTGACGGCCTGAGATTGATCTCTATTCCGTTTTATTTCGTCTCAATTTAGACGGACGTTGATAAATGTCTTCTTTTTGCTCACGTAACTCGGACATCTGCAGAGATTTTGTACATTTGCCGAGCTTACTGTTTTATCGCGCCGGGGTTTGTTTGACTTGACGAAGTTTAATCAAGTCAGACCGCGCGGTCGAGTGTTTCGAAATTTAACCGAATTCGCAGCAGGGACATTCGGAGGGCATTGTTACGAAATAATACGATGATATTATATGCCCGTAATAGACGCGTTATTCTCTTTAATTTCCGAATTTATCTCAGAAACTCGTGGATATTTCTTTTTACATAATTTCAAGTTAAAAAATCTGTACAACATAATAGTTATTAAATAATGTGTTTTAAAATGTAGAAATATACAGTCGATTTCGTACCTGACTTGATTGTCTTCTTCCTCTTTCTTCGGGAGGCATATGAACAAATGGAAGTTATGATCTGATCCCGTTTTGTTGTAGAAAACGTCCATACAATATCCGTTTACGTCGTTAGGCTCGTAGTAATTTTTGACGAAAACATGACCCTGTGGCGACAGCGACCAATCTTCTGTTCTTGGATCGACAGCATACATGCCGTTCGTGCACGGTTTTCCAATCAAGACGCCGTAATCTGAGCAATCAAAGAACAAAATAACATTCGTATCTCGAAAACTTTTTTTTTCTTTCGACCCGCTTACGTCATCGTTAGATTATTACTAAGCAATTATTAATAAAATAATAAATGGACGCTGATAAGCAATACCATGTCAACCAACATGATCGCCATTTTGAGTAAAATACGTCTAAAACTTTTAGACGAACTTTATAAAATTTTCTAAATAATTCTTTGAAACTTTAAAATATTTTTGTTAAATTTTTCTTTATTAGATAAAAAGATGTTCTTTTAATTAAAAATAAATAACAATTAATATTTATATTTAATAAAAAACTTTTACTGTTTATTATAAATTTTGTATTAAACTATTTGTATTTTTTTACCGCATAAAAAATTTTAATTATTTAAAATACTATTGTAAAACGTTTCTTTGATTGCTAAAGAAGCACACTACATAAAT
>QVOA01017817.1:0-10009 GCA_014825685.1 Pseudomyrmex cubaensis | reverse complement strand
ATATATATATATATATATATATATATATATATATATATATATATATATATATATGCAGTTAAGTAACATAGGTAAAAATAGACTTTGCCAAGTTTCAAAGTACATTCTTTCAGAATAACGGTGCAGAAATAACAACAAAACAAATAATAATTAGGAACTAAATACTCAATTCCAGCTTCGTATTATTGTGAAGAAGAAGTTCAGAATTTCTATTATTCACAATTCTATTATTTTAGCAGTTAAGAAAATTAATTTTTGCAGACATTGGACGGTTTTACGATCTCTACTGCAATAGAAAATTATCTTTGCTGGCCTAATTTAATCTCATTTCGTAATAATTATAATTGAAACAGAGTATTAAATCAGATGATAACACACATCAAAATTGTCAAGATCGGGAGGCGGTTCCTGTGACTGCATTAATTATCCAACATTGTTCTTTTTGTCTGTGTGAACATGATAAGTAGTATCGAAGTTTTCCTTTCACTGGTATTAATCAATTAATATGGTATTTTATTAGTAACACAATATATACATATATCAGAGTGCAGATCTTAGTCAGTAACAATAACGTTGTTTCATTGTGTCGTCCAAAGTCTCGAACATTTTCGTTTATATCAATATTTAGGGAAGTAAACATGCTTTGTTTGTTTCTACGTAAACGTGAACGCGAATTGATATTGCTAACGCATGATAAACGGTTAAATCGAGGAATTAATATGGGAATTAACGTGCATGTTAATTTGCGAACAAATTTCACGAGAACCGCAGCGTCCGCACGCGTTCGGAGCATTATAATCTAATCGGCCGGAATATTTGAAAGACTTGCATAATTCGCATTTCGTGTTTCTCTGCGCGCGATGTCTCTATTTATAACTATATTTATTAAAACCGCATTACTGTTCGTCTATATAATGTCGTTCAATTACGTTCGTTATATCTCTGAATTGACTTTTCTACAATTTGATTTTCGGAGGAAAGATCTGTAAATCTTGTAGATCCATAATGTATATCGAACGATCAGAAGGAAAAGATGACATCAGAAAAATCAAGAAGATGGACACATGTAAAGATAAATGTTTAAACATATCATCGCGTTTGTACTTTCAATCTTACATTCGAATTGTCACGCCTGAGTTTTATATCTCTTGTTATAGCGAGAAATGGTATTCGATACAAAAGAACTATTTTTACATTAGTGTATTTTTTCCATTTGGCTAAAATATATTTTCCCTGAGAATATCTTCCGCATTATTACTACTGTCATGTATTGATGTATTACAAAATGTAAGCCTAATGCGAGAGTTTTAGATTTTGTGCGTTTCCTGCTATCGTGCTAATAATAATACGTAAACGAGGCCAAAATCGTGACCATGTATATACCTCGAGGGTATATACACATCGGTAACTTTACGGAAAAGGGACGAACAAAGCGATGGACGGCGGCGAAGCGGGCGTAGAGCGGCGAGTCATAATTAGGTTGTTAGCTAATGGGGAACACACTGTATGCAAATACCGTACGCGCGACACTACGCATCACAAGCTGGTGTAACTATCTCACGTATCTTTCCGGAAAGAAAACACCGTTTAAGGTTTATTACGCGTGCACGTATTTAAAAGGTGTAGTGGCTAAAATATTATGAGAGGAGACAAGTTGATATCGAGATCTGGCAGTGAGGGATAAAACTCTATTGATATTTTAAACTCACGTTCCGATAAGCACGTAATCCAGTTCAAAATCAAGTTTCGACAAAAATAATATCATCGAATATTTAAAATAAATTGTTTTATGCAAAAAAATTTAACCTTTGAAAAAATATATATCTCAATGAATAAACAGTCTTTAACAGGCTTTTGAGACTTTTAATTACGTTAAAAAAGAGTGTGTTTTTGTAAATATTTTACATAGTGTCTATCTGAGTTTTATATCTCTTACACGTTAAAAAATATTAATATTTTCTCTCATTAATAAAATATAAATTTGTAATCTAACATATATGTTTCCATAGTAATACATATACTCATGTTGATCGCGCTCATGTCAATTTAATTTAAACTCGTATAAAAATATAAATTTGATTATTTATTTAAATGAGACGTTTTGCACATCGACAGTGTGTTATTATTTTTTTTTTTCGATCGTCCTCTCTCTACTATTTATATAATTTGACACAGATTGTAACTTCCATCCATAGATGATGAAATTTATTAGAAGAAGCGCAACTTTTCGTACATAAACAAATTATGAGGTTGTTGAAATAATCTCACGGTATAAAATATCAAATAAAAACAGTTGTAGAGTAATTTTAATTGCGAATATTTTCAGGATATTTCTCTCGTGACGCAAAACCGTCTCTATGTAGAAGTCTTAAGCTTTACCATCTATATTAAGACTCGTTATGTGTGTTGCAATCTCGTATACAATTTTTGATTTATTTCGCGCTAAACTTATCTTAATGTTCGCTCGCGTAAAAAGCAAGAAGAATGAAATAAAAACAAGAAAAACAAAAAAATAAACATTACAAAGTACATATATTATCGTTATAAATGTTATTGTTTTGCTAAATTAATATCATTCTGAATGAAGAGAGAATGTATCAAAGAGCAAACTGTCGATATTTTTTCTGATAAATTAAATTACAAGTAGGTATAAATGTTTGCTACTCGCGCATATGACGATATTGCTCACAACTCATCTCTGAAAAAATAAAATTACAAAGAATGATATAACTGCTCAGCATTTTAATATGTTGAGATTCACGAATTTCAAAAACTACATGTGTAAATTTAGTTATGACTAAAAGAAAAAAAAAGACAAACGGGAAAAGTGAACACTCGTTATTGAGAGTAAAGATTTCCATTTCGTTTCTAGCGCACGCTTCTTTGATCCATCCATTCAGAAAAACAATCCGAAAAACAATCAAACGGTGAAAATTGAATGTTCGATTGACAGAGTTCTCTCCCATTTTCGCAGCTTTATTTCTGACGCTTTTACTGCGTATCTACTATGAAGTTATCGATACGTATAACACAAGCCCTCGATTTTGACGAGCCATATGCTTGGTTTAAGACAGCGCGCACCAAAACATAAAAATTAAAGTGTGTACTTCGCAAAATATAATTTTACATTTATACTAATATAACACACAAAACTATAATTTCATATAGCATAAGATACCTGCATCTTTTATGTCGTTTGCTTCATATATATAATTATTTTAAATAAGACAATATAATATCTATATAAACTGGTAGTATATGCAATACGATTTTATATATGTTTATAATTGAATATATAATCAAATATATATTTTATCCTGTGTATAATTATATGTCTAAGAGAGAAAGTGAGAACAGAAGGTGTTGTCTCAAGTGGAACACTTTGTAAAATTAATAAAATTTATTGACATCGATATAGTTAAATAATATAATTAAATATCAATTTTGCAACTTCAGATTCTACATTTTTCCATATTGCTATTTTCCTTTGCTATCTTTCCTCTGGTCGGCATCGAGAGAAACTGAGAACTTAAAAGCGGATAATAAACTTACTTGCTGCATCGGGTACGCTGCGCTACCGACAAAAAGATCCCATGCCCACGCGAAGATTCGCGCGCAAATGTGCATTGACGTCACCGCCACCTTATAGAGCCTTGCTATCGGTACCGACTGCGTCCCCAGTGCGTTTACTTCCGCGATTAAAATGATTTCGCAAATTTACTAACGAATCAACGTAATTCACACTGTCGTAGAGTCGAATCACATTTTTACACAATGTTAGCTTCTTTTTTTTTGTCTCGTAGCAATTTTTCACGGCAGAACATTTCACTGATGCGTTCACGATGATGGCTCACTGTGAAACGGAAAAACGACGAACATTTTGAAGCACGTATAATCTTTTCACACTGAGAACTATCTTGAAAAGTCCGAAAAAATGATATGCGCCAATTGAATCCGTTAACTTGAGTCTTTAAATTTGTGCTGTTCTCTTAGAGCAATTTAACGATCTTGATTTTTTTTACATGCAAACAGTCTTTCCCTAAAAATGATCTAAGTTACTATACTAACTCGCAACATTTCATTCGCAAGAGGAGCGATGATAAATCGCTTTGACACAACGCGAAAGTATCACTGAAAATCGTTTCTGCTTTGAAATATTACGAAAACACAAGGAACAGACTGGAAACACTAAAACAGTCACATATTTGCGGGCGTAATCCCGACGCGAAAAACTCATGCGAATAATGTCTTGCCCGCGAACGCGAACATATGTACGTGCGAACTACTTGTTGATCAGCGCCTCTGAAAGGGACTGCATTGTGCGCAAACTGCTTTATGTAGTGTGAAGTTGGCGCAAACCCCAACAGTTAAACCACTTGAACGCGCTGCTCTAATTACTCGTTATATATTACATACATCCACTAAATTTTCTTGTAATGATGTAGAAACGATATCAATCAAATATAAAACATTGAATTATATGCCAATGATATTGCTTTTCATTTACAGACACTTATGATACTACATTCTTTCAGAAAATTAAGATAACAACTAATGGAATCAGAACAAATTAAAGACTAAGACAAATGCAAAACAGTTTGAAAATCTTGCAGGCTTCACGAATAATCGATATATGTACGAACAAACGCGGCAATCTGTTCAAACTCAACTATCGGTAAGTAAATAATTTCTAAATAACGATATCACTTGCGCTTGACGATTTTTGCGACACGAGGACACTATATCTTTAATCTGTGTTGATCTGCACAGATACTGCAACACGCTCCGACGAAAGACCAAGCAATACTGAAGCGCGGAATCGCGCGTGTGCCACCTAGAAGCGTCGAAACGCGCGTGTCACGATAACATTAAATGAATTTACGTAATGTAAAAAATTTTAAGTTTAAAAATACCAAAATATTTAATTTAAACGTAAATACGGTTTTGTTGATGTCACATTATAATTTCGTAATTAATCCTTGAAGACTATCATGGGTGAAATTTTTATCCCAAATGCGAATTTCGTTTTAATGTCATTAAAAAAACATAACTAGCAATATTAATCTTATGAGTATTATTCATACAATCACGACTTTTTTGACGACAGTTTTGATTTCTAAAATAAAAAATATTTACTGAGATGAAATTTTTCATCTATGATAGCATTAACGTGATTTTTATATCATAGCTAAAAATTAGTATCTGATTCGGAAATACAATTAATTTATAGAAAACTGTTATACTATAATATTATCCACCTACGCTCACCAATAGACTAATCAATAAGTATTGCTAATTATTATAATATTTTGTCTAAAATTATGATAGTATATTTGTATGTTCAAACTTACACAACACTATATTTTTACATTATATAATTTCTACAACTTATTTATATTTATTTTTTTATATATTTGAGCGTTTTTGTTTAAATCTTCTTTTCTTTGTCTCACAAAAATTTATCAATAACGGTTATTATTTTTAGAAAAGGATAATAATTCATAATAATTGATGTTAACACTAGATAATAAGGATAATAATTGATGTTAACACTGCGGTATTAATAGCTTTCCCGCATAATGTGTGTGTTAATAATTTAATATTTCTTTATTAAATAAGTATATATATATATAATAACTTTAGAAAACTTACATAAAGCCTGTTACAACACCTATAAAAACAATTAATTTTACTTGATATGTTAAAGTAAAAATTTTACTTTTAATTTACCTTTTTCTCACCTACAATACTTGCACACATATCTTTTAATTAAAATATAACATTTCTTAAAATAAATTCTCTATATACAAATTGACAATGTTTTAAATCATTTACAAATATTATTTAATTTTTCTCGGCACTGTAAACAGATTTACTTTATATGTATATATGAAATACAAAATTGTATCTTAATTATTAGTTTTTATTTTCTATTTAATTTTATTTAACTTTTAATTTGTTCTCTTTTTAATTTTTATCGTGCAGATTTTTGAATGCGTCTCTAAACGCATAGAATTCGATTCGTATACCAGAGAAAAAATTGAGAACGGCCAGGGCCATATGAAGAACTGCAATAGCTTATCCGCCTTGTAAACCAGCGCTAAGTTCACGAGTAGAGCACATTGATAACTACGTAGCCATGTAAACGACCAACTTGTCGGTGCGTGTACGACACAAGTGAACATGGTTCTATTCCGTGCTATGTTTACAAGGTGCCGTTTTATTCCTATTGATTGTTATGTGCACAAGCAATCTAAATTAAAACAACAACAAAAAAGATTTTTTTTTTAATATACTTAAAATTTCCTCGTACAAAGTTACACATGTACATGCGTGTGCTCTATTTTTTAATCGCATCAAAAGTAGTACATGTTACTGCATCTGACAGTCCGCAGTCTGTGCAAAGTCGGACGGAAAAATATACATCAATTCTACATTCTCTGACAATAAATATTCACTTGTGTACACCATGGTCGTAGTTGATCTATCTACCATGATTTATATTCTAAATGTCTTTACACCAATTTCTGATATTTTTCATCACGATGTTGAGCCTAAACTTCATCGCTTTTCGCGTTTGAAAAGTGTTGCAATACCGGTACAAAAAATTCGAAAACTTTTCAGAATCAAGAAAAAGACCACGTAGTTGGACGCGTCGAGCTCTAGAGTAATGAATAATTATATTTCCATATCCAAACTGTAAGGCATCGTTTTTCGCGTTTAAATATGTTGTTGTGCCAGTACAGCAAAATGGAGAAAATGACATAATCGAAAAAATGACCACGTGGTTGGACGCGTCTCGTCGAGCTCTAGGAGTAATGAATTATCTCGATATTCGGCATAAAAGCCATCGCTTTTTATGTTTGAAAAGTGTTGCGGTGTAGATAAAAAATTCTTTAAAAAAAAAGAACCATGGTTTCTTACAGAGAAAAAGATGTACTTTAAGAAAAAAATAGTACAATAGCGTCAGATTAAAATAGAATATCTATTTTGTAATTTGAAAAGGAGCTATTTTTTATGACGCTCAAACGGAGAAAAAGATGCATAAAGTAAATAGAAAATATTTTTTTCCAAGTTTTTTTACTTGTCACAAAAAATGGATAGTAATACACCTTTGAAAATAATGTAATATATAATAATGTAAAATATAAAATAATGTAATTATGATTGAAAAGAACACGAGGACGCAGCAAGCGCAAAAATCTTTCTAAGCTCTTAGTAGCCATAATTCTAAGCCCTGAGAATTTACAAATAGGTTTAAAATCACTTAAAATTCAAAAATTTAATAAAAAACGCGTTTTGACAAAAAGTCATTTTTATTTTCGAAATCCCTTATCATGTGTCAAAAATGTCCGCAACAGATTTTGACTTTCTAGCATTCGGAACAGAACTGACACAGCACGTCGTCCCTGCACGTACGTAGGTTAGCCTTACCATAAACTTTTTTTATATACCCAAGAAAGATCGCTACCTGCTCAGGTCTTCTAGAAATTTTAGAAAGTAATTTAAAAAAGAACGACCCATGATCACGGATTGAGAGTTAAGCTTGTAGGCAGAAGGTCTTTGCCCCTTCGTAACTAGTAGTGGCTTCGCACACAAACAGCTTTTGGAAACATGCGTTTCGTTTCACAAAACTCTCTCTCTTCTTTGTGAAATCTCGGCGTACGACTTCACTATGTTGCACGTTGACAGTGGCGAGATAACTTTTTGTCGACTCTATTTCTTTCAAAAGTTTCATGAATGTCGCGTGTATACACTGAGAAAAAAATATTATTAACTCACAACTAAATGCGTTTAGTTGAGTTTCAGTTTGTTATCTGAAATACTGGTTTTTTTAATTCAAGCATATAATAATAAAGATAACAAATCCATATAAGTTGAATTAACAATATTGGTAATGAATATATTTAATTAACTAAACCATGAATTGTTCTGTCAAACATAAGTTATGGTAATTTTAAATAAAAGATACTGTTAAAAAAAGATTGAAATAGGCAATTCTCATTTACTTTAATTGAATATGATCGGAATTTCTTTGTACTAAGTATTTCGTCTAATCAAATCTTATTTTTATAAGCAGACAAAATATTGTGTTGTTCTATTGTGTTGTACAGTCAAAGTTACCTGTATTTAAGCAAATTATAGTTTTGTTAAAAACAACTAAATTGTCTTCTGGACATAAACTAATAATCTACTAATCTAATAAACTAATAATCTATAAACTAAGTATCATATCTATTGAAACATATCTTCTTACATTAATCAATATTTCATTGACAGCCTTTGATCGCCGCATTTAGTTGAATCAAATACGATTTTGTTACTTCAACAACTTTTTTTCTCAATGTAGGCAATGTAGGCAATAGTTCTTCTATCCTAGTTGGCTAAAAATATAGTTAGTAAGTTTATTATGTAGCAATATATCTGCTTTGCTACAATGTAGCTACTACTTTATGTAATACTCAAGAATATTATACTCAAGATAGCTATTAATTTATGTAAAAAAAGAACTAGTTGGCTACAAATATAGTTAGTAAGTTTATTATTGTATGTTATATCGCCTTATCGTCGAAAAAAAAGTCTTCGAGTTAGGACGGCCAAGGTCGATGGGGGGATTTTATCCGTCCGATTATAGGATCGGGCGTGATAGTAAAAATTACGAGGGGGAAGTGGCGTCTTCTTCGGAGTTTGACGCCGAGTCACACGCTAGCGTGAGCGGAGTAGCACGTCAGCATTGCACTGATTGATACTGTTAAGTGCTGATTAGTGAAATTATACGTAATATTATATCTGTCATAATTTGTTGCAGTGCAATTGTGTGCACTAAATATATATAAAATATGCAATTAAAAAAAAAGGCATTACTATTCAAGTGAATTGTCACTTTATTCTTACACAAATTGTCTCATACAGATTTTGTGATCACTGTTTGATTAATGACTTTCCTTTTTTATGTTAATATATATTTTACTTTGTTTGAACATATAATATCTAGACACATAGTTATCTAGATATATTAGCATATAGCATATAGACGAAAAGGAGGACCCTAACTTTTTCTTCACCACCGCGTGGATCACGTGCAATGCTGACGTGCTACTCCGCTCACGCTAGCGTGTGACTCGGCGTCAAACTCCGAAGAAGACGCCATCCCCCCCCTCATAATTTCTACTATTACGCCCGATCCTATAATCGGACGGATAAAATCCTCCCTATCGACGTTAGCCGCTCTAACTCGAAGAGTTTTTTTTGTCGACGTGTATTTCTTAAAAAATTAACGTAATATGTGATTTGGTTTTTTAATATTGTATTATTTGGAATATTTCTCTTTATTTTCCATTCTTCTTACGAGTAAGTCAAGATTCAAGAATAATATAATATCTGCTTGGTATCAAAAACATCATGTTGCTGATTCTTCACAACATGAAGTTTTCTTCGTGATCCTTTTATATTACTAAATATTATTGTGCAAAACAATATAGAAAGAGGCCTCAAAACTGCTGGCAGAAGTCTGCATACATGTTTCGAGGAAAAAATTTAACGGTACTTTTAAACTTTTTCTGATTCTGTTATTTGTTGATGTAATTTTCTGAAAACGTTCAAAAAACCGATAGGTTTTATTTAATGTTAGAATATTTGTTTTATCTGCGACAAAACAACGTTTGATCATAAGAAACAAACAATCGTTCGTCAGCATTACATTTTCATCAGACGTAGACATTCTTATGAGTGTATCAAAACCGATTCTGCCTCAGGTAGTACTTTTTTTTCTGCAATAAAAAAACATACGTTGCATCATGTTCAACATAGAGAAAAGAGAGAAAAAGAGAAAATAAGAGAAGAAAGCTGTGTTTTGTGTTCGGACACTCTAGTCTTGAACTTCTTCATTGACTGCCCCACACAAGATGTGTTACAATTAAATCTAATTTTGTTACGCGATGCGTTTACGTGGTGTCGTGGCGTTTGTTACGCTTGCGAGAGATTTTCGTGACTTCGGGTTTTAATCTAC
>QVOA01017815.1:0-32486 GCA_014825685.1 Pseudomyrmex cubaensis | reverse complement strand
ACAGTTTCCGCTCAACATCCTGGGAACGGCTCGTATGGCCTTATATATTTCTTAGTATAATTTTCAACGAGCCTTAAAAAGTTATTAATGTAAATCAATATTTTTCCCCTAGTAGTCGACAACTGGCGATAGGACATTTTCAACTCATTGTAGAATGGTCCTAAGTTTGATAATTCGTAATCACGGATGCTTAAAAATATTAATCTAATGCAACGATGCGTCAATTAGACGTTAATATAAAATTCTCGCAAGTGTAAATCTCTCTCTGTCGCGTCGTCTACGATGATTTACCCGATCGAACGTAACGATCGACGCAACCAGAGCGATCGAAGCTTAACGATCGTCGAAGTCACGTACAACTACAACTGCAGTTACGCTCGTTCGTGCACTCGCTTCGTCCGAGCGTGTTTATGCAATTCGCGCCGCGAGCGTTCGCGATCGTCCGGCGCTCTCGATGTTCCCCAACGAATGGCAAACTCCGTGTCAGGGTTCCTCCTCGTCGGAATTGCAAATATCACACGCCGCTGGTATATTTTAAAACGAGCGCTTCTCTCCCGATAATGGGATCACGGAATTTCGCCCAAATCCTGACCGGACAACGTCGTCCGCAATGACGATTTGTCGGATTGGTCAGACTAGATGCGGACTAATTGCTATTTGCTTCGGAGATCATATTTTTTTTTTCTGAATTCGTAGACATTTTGTATACATGCAAGCGCAGTATGAAAATTACATGATATAAATAGTAAGATACACATTCGCGTGTTGAAAGCATCGTGGAAATATCTGTGCGAAAACAAAAATTACGAAGAAATTATTTAAAAGTAAATATTGTGTTAAGCTGTGCGCTCCGTGTATAATTTCTCTATTATGCATGCAGGTTTAAAGGATACTAATTTGCGTAGATTGCGCATTTTTTACTTTTATGTCTTGGTGGTTATGTTTAGTTTGCAAATATGAAGATGTGCTAGTAGTTTTATATATTACAAATGAAGGAATTATATAATTTCAGTATTTTGTATATCAATATTTATTTATGTTTTATATTTCTATCAGATTATATTTTAGCGCAGAAAAATAAAACTACAATTATTTCAAAGTACATTATGCATAACTTTTAGAATAAGATGCAAATTGAACAGCGCACAAAAAAAGTGCATTAATTCCGTGGGCGGCGCGCGGTTGTATATGTGCAAAAAAACGGTGTGACACGCGGCGAACTTCATTCCGGCACGACGGTCGGTCGGTGCATCGATGCGCAAAAATAGAAAAATTTGCGTGGCGAGAGCTTGGTGAGTAAGATGGCCGACGTGTGGAACCTTGTGCCAATTTCTAGAGCAGCTGAATTTTCTAGAAGAGGTCCCGCTCGACCGCGGACGAGCGAAAAAGCGACGTAATGGCGAAACGGGGATCAGAGAGGGGATGGGGCGCACGGTGTCGGGCGGACCGGGGGGTGTCTATTATTCACGCGGCGACGGCGTTAAGCGGGGCGTAATTATGAATATTTTTGCCGCATCTGCGCTGTCGCTCAAGACGATGGCCGTCGTCCAATTGTCTCGCTTCGAGCCAACTTCGGATCTTGCTTAGAGCCGTCGAACTTGGCTCTGCGACCGCTCGAATTCCGTAGAACGCACACATATACACACAAGTAATGCGACCTCACACCCGATATTCATGTCGTATCTCATCAATGTGCATGCACGTGCGTTAACGCGGTAGCGCGTTAATGACATTTCACCGCGAGCACGAATAAGGCTGTTAATTTGGTAATAGACGATCGCCTAATTTCTAGCCGCATCATCGTATCGCTTTGTACATATATGTATGTACAAAGCGCATTAAAGCGTGGTTAATTTTTTTTCATCAATTTTTAATGTAGTAATTTTTATGATTAATTATTTTTTTATTAATTATTTAACAGTACATATTTTGTCGCACAATTGCGACGTTAAGTATGCTTTTTTTTTATATATCTTCTTCATCTTTTTCGCGTATACGTTAATTTATAATATTAAGTCTTTTGCACATATTCGTTTGAGCGCATCGTTTGTTTACGATTATCCCGCGTTTTGTCAATGTCTACCATTTACGAGCGGATTAGACGTAGTGCGAGTACGGAAGGGTAGACAGAATCGGCGATGAGAGATTTATCGTGTCGCTGCTGCTTGTAGGCGAGAGCTCGACCCTTGCCTCGTTAAGGGATGCGAGCAAAAATAACACCGTCTCTTTCGGCCAATATCAATCTCTTTGGACGGGAAATAAGGGATCAGGTGGATCTAGCTTATTTTGTTCGGTTCAGAGGATACATCCTCATGTATCGCGTATATATCTATATACAAACGTTGTACGTGCTCGTCTTCATGGCTTTAACGTCAAGCACGCATGAACGTCAGGATTGAGTTTTAAGCGAAAATCGATGCAGCAATTAGGACATTACAAAGATCACACGACACGCAGATAAAAAATTTACGTTTGTTATTATTTTTAATTTAAGGAAAATATATCTGCAACAAATTTAACAACAAAAAAATATATATTTCGCACGAACATCTATGAGCAAATTGGTTCGCACGATTGAATTGATCTTCGCTAGAAAATATGTTCGTCGACATTATTTAGATTGTTTTCTAACATCTCAATTTTCTATATTTTCTTAAAAGCTTAAGAGATCTTTTAATTTTTTGAGCAAATATAGAGAAAAGAAAATAACATATTGTGACAAATATATTGTCCTTATTTAAAACAAGTGTGGAAAACGAGCCAAATGCTCGAGCACAAAGGAAAATTTATGAAAAAAAACTTCGTTTCATTTTTATTTAAATTGTTATTTTCCGACGCACATCCGACCGGCTCAACAACTTTTGAGATGCATTCGCGCGAAAGACGAACAATTCTCAGCACCGGGATACGGTTTGGAACATGTAGGTGCAAAGGCTTAAAGCGTTAGCGTCAAGTAGTTGCAGCGGCTGCAAAGTTTCCCGAAAACGTTACGGTCCCGACGGATCCCGGAAGTCGTGCTGGAATTGCCGCGGCTAAGTCGGTTGCGGCGAACGACGGCGAGTACAGACGGTGATCCACGCCGCTCGCGGTATCGTCTAAACGTGGATAGCGACGGCTGCAGCGATGGCGGCGGCGGCAGCGGGGAGGAACAGATATCCGAGTGTAACAGAGACAAACTGTGTGTTTGCCTCTTCATTACCCTCGGGTAAACAGCAGCCGGTTTTAATTACGACTCGCGCGCGTGCGCGCATTCTGCGTCTCGTCTCGTTTATTATTTACTTGCACGCTCGCCATGCCGAGCTATCCAACTTTCTTACCGAGCTCGATTAAATGGAGGTCACCAACGAGATCGTTTCGTCTCGTTGTTCGAGACAACACAACACGCGATTCCAAAATAGCGACCCTTCGATTTCGCGAAATCGCGATGCGACACGGTCATTCGAGGCAATGTTTCGAGCATCGTTGATGATTGATGAGACACATCTATTGCCGAATAAATCGAGATTTCGCTCAAATTTCGCGCGCGGAGAATCGAAAATGCAACGTGAAAGAATGATCTACAATTGTTTGTTTTTTGCGAAACATTTCAGCAACATTTCAGTTGCATTTTTTAATAACGCGTATTCCTTTTAGCTATTATTTATTTCTTATGTTAAATTACATAAACAACTTTTTGATGCATTGAATTTCACCTATTGTCGCTTGACATTTCGCGAGTTTAAATTCTTATTTTCTCAAATAGAGAGACTCTGAAAGGATTAAATGACCCGGAGACGAATTATTGTGCTCACATTTCTCCGCTCGTCTTGAGCAAGTGGAATTAATGCACTCGACTGTATATCGGGTGCATCCAGTTGCCAAGATAGTGGGGCAGTCGACCGTGCTGTCGTAACGCATCGTTTCGATCGTTTTGCGAAGTTCGTCATTATCGCTTTGCGAGGCCAGGGCGCAACGGAAATAAATCTCGAAAGACGCGATTAAGGAGCGACCGGCTTTCTCTCTTCCATAAACATTAGATAGCGGAAGTACATCAGGAAGGGAATCAAGGGCCGGCGGCTAGGAGATAAAGAGGACCAGCGCGAGGGGATGTAAAGGGATGAACCGGCAATACCGACGAATTCCCGCGACTTTATCGCGAGCTTAATCTTTCTCTTCTCGCTTCCTCCCGTGAAGATCGGAAGGCGATCATGCGAATGAGGGCTCGAGAGATTGTTCGAAGCGATGCTATCGCAAAGTCGCGGAAATCTGCTTTAATCCGCGAACTGTTGGTGGTTAGAAGTCTCGACATGGCTGGCGAGATTGACTTGCTTGCTTGGGAAGAAGGTACATACAAACAGCTCGCGAGCAGAAATTGCCCCGCGGCTAATGAATCGCGGAAGAAATACTTTATCTGTGCGCGACCTCATTCTTTAACCCTCTCTTTTGTCTTACTTTTGCACAATTGAAAACTCGTTGAAAATGGCGAGCGGAATATGTACATATAGGGATGTTTCGCGATAACAAGTTGAGTTATCATCAATAATTAATCGTATGATTCATTAGAATATAATTTTTATCATTATGTCTGTGACATATTAATTGAAAAATAAAGATATAGGAAATGTATTAATTTGCCGTAACGTTACTCTTTATTAAAACATTTTTTTGTTGTTAAAAACAGAATTTGCATCAATAATTGTAAAATAATTCTCTCTACACAAATTCAGATAAACACTTATCGCATTTCTGCAATTTCCCATTTATTTGCGCGTATCAAGCGAAACTCCGTACATTGTCACGTAGCGCGAATTCCGTAGCCAATTTAAAATGGTTTTACCTTCACGGTAGATATAAGTGACCTTTTTAACCGCGGTCCGTTACGCATAATTTACGTTCATTATCTTTAATGGGCGGGCTATTAGGAGGGGCGCAAGTAATAGTATGGCAATACCACTAATGCTTCCGCCCTCTCTTGCCCTATCCTTTCCCTCCTTCTTCTGCCACCATTTTTCTACTTGCACGTTTAAACGTCTACTCAATGCAAATAATGGCCGGTAACGGAAGAATATTGTTTCTTGCGCGGAAGAAAGTAATGGCCGTAGAGCGTAGAAGTATCCAAAATTGTATCGGGAATTGCACGTCAAGCGTTTATCTAGAAATTTATTGCTTCATCTACAGCCTTATTTGAAATAAAACACCTATAACGATATTACACACAGGTGTTAAAGAAGTTTCATTAAGGAACAGCATGATCGATCGTGTTTCTCATTTATTGGAACGGCTGACTGAATATTAAGAAATATATATATATTTGTTTGTCACACGGATGACAGCAATCGTGATAATAGTCGCTTTTAGCGGCGAAAGGGTTAAAAACGCTTCGCGGCGCGCACACGATGGACATCCCGGCAACGACGTTCGGGACGCAAATACCCCCGGAACGTCTCTCGGGTTGTCACTTAGTGTCCTAAAGAAATAACATTTCCTTCCCGCGCATCAAGCGCGTGCGCCCGCACCGCGCCATTGTCGTCGTTCCCGTCGCCGTCGACGACGTCTTTCACGGAGACGACGGCAGGGTAATACCGCGGATTCCCGTCCCGTAGCACTTTTATTTCGCCACGAGGCCAGCCCCCGAGTCCGACCAGGAAGGGGGAGAAGGGGGCGGGAGGGGAGGCGAAGAGGGACGACGGTACGCCGGGAGAGGGATGGGGGAGGAATCTACCCTCGCTAGGCATTGCACAAGTGTCAGCCTGAATAATACATGTCCGTTGCAGCGAGTATACGGCCTGACACGAGCTGTTCCCGTACGTAGCTACGTATATGTATACCTATACGGTGAATGCCATACATATGTGCGCGCGAACGCGCGTATACATATGTAACGACCTATACGAACGTACATTTCTTTCCCCTTGTCTTCCCCTTTCGCCTGTCCCCCCGTCGCCATTGCTCTTTCTCTTTCTTTCTTCTTCTCTTTTTTTTTCTTCGCTTTTTTCTCACTTCTCTCGTCACTCTCCCGCTCGCCTTGCAGTTATGCTCGGTGGGTCCTTTGACAAGCGAGTTTACGTTATCGCGCAAATCGCAGCGCCGGCGTACATACATATGTAGAGAGACCGCGTGTATACGGCAGGACGTGTCACGGCCGTCGTTCTCGCGACGACGACGACGACGACGATGACGACGAGATCTCGTATCTCGCTGCGGGTTGACACCTGGCGTATGCAGGCGGCTTACGGAATACATCGTCTTCAGCCGGATAAAGGGGAATGGGAGAATGTAGCTGACCTTGTCGAAGGCCGGCGCCCGCAAATTGCATGTTCATGTAAACCCGAAATTTTCGATCCCGGTATAATGCGCATCTAATGAAGATGTGATAATCGAGTTTGCCAGGTATTACGAGCGCTAATGGTCGTTGGTAGTCGAGTTTGCCAGGTATTGCGAACATCAATGGTCATTGATAGTCGAGTTTGCCAGGTATTATGGACACCGACGATCATTGAAATGTTTATTATGATAGTAATGTAAGCGTTAAATCATACGCGTGACATGCGCGCAATGCATGAGCATCATTATGCTGATGTGATCTTCATTGGTTTTCTCTTGCTTTTTCGACAATTGTGTAACACGTTCATTTTTCACGTCATCAAACGTTACGTTATTATTAATGCGCGTCTAAGAAACGTGAGAACGTAACAAACGCATCGCGCAAATAACAAAAAGCACGTAAATGCATCACAAACTTGTTATAATTAAGAAGTTATTATGGGATTTAGAATTTTTCGATTTATTTTTAGAGTTGCGTTTTAGAAGACAAATAAGCAGTTTTGTTTTTTTTTTTTGTCAAATTTCTCGGCCTCGTTTTATCACGTGCGCGCATCGCGCTGTCTAAAAGAGTGGACTTGCACAGTCTACTCGACTGCCATCGTCGCCGTTTCTATTTCCGACGATTCCGACTAACGTTTGCTTCCGTTGTGTGTGTGTGTGTGTGTGTGTTGCAGGGATTACGTTCGACGCGAATTGGATGCAGTGACGTCATTGGAAGTTAGCTCGACGGTGAGTAAAGTTATGCACTGAATTCGGTTGTATTCAGTCTGATCGCGATTCAGGCCAATTCAAAAAAAAAAAAAAAAAAAAAAAAAAATACTTTGGACGCGCGCACGACTTGGATGAATATTCTTTCATGAATATTCTTTTATTAAACACGATACGAGATCAATTCATGGATTGAAATCGTGTTTTTGAAATACAACACTGCATAGTTCAGTTCACTTACGTAACTTATCCTCTTTAAAAAACTTAAGGACATTAATCGAAATTTCTTACGTTCCTTTTTTTATGTTCTTTTTCTTTTGTTACGTTTCTTTTAATCGTGTCTCGATTTAGTGAGAGCTTTCTCGAAAGATATTCGTCAAATATTTGTATTTATGTTTGAAATGTCATCGATGTATCATGTGTTTAGAAAAGTATCAGGAACGTAGAATCCTGTTTGCTCGGCTCCCGCTCTCGCGGTAAGTAAAATACACTGTAACAGGGTTAGCCGGGCTATGAATAAATTTAGCACCGACCGAGATTATAGGGTGTAGAGTGAGAAAGAGGGTGGGGAGAGGGAGAGAGAGAGAGAGAGACTAGAAGGAGAGTAATATGTGAGAGAGGAGACATTTTCAACCTGCGAACTTACCCCTCTCTCCCTTCGCGATGACGTTATCATGCAACCCTCTGCTACGTGGAGCTGCAAACCGCGCGCATACACGCTCGTAAATGTAAGCCCCGTGTGCGAAGCGTCTGTAAGCTCACGACGAGAAAGCTTCTCGACAAAAAAAGTTGAATGGAACGGAGAGAGGGACGCGCGAAAAGAGAAGAAATGACAGAGACAGAGGAGAGACAGAGAGACGGTCGCGCTCGAAAACATTTACAGCGAATCGGATTAACGCGGGTATTTAATCCCGCTCGCGGCTTTCTCGTCGGCAAAATAAAAAGGGGACAGGTAAAAAGAGGGACGCGAAAAAAGATTGCGCCGCGCGACGTACACAGAACGAAATCGCGGACATAAAGGGTTTGCTCAGCACGGAGCAGAGAGAGAACGAGAGAGGAAGTGAGAACGCAGTCTTCGGTGAAATCTCATCTCTTTAATGGGAACAGTTCTTCCGCGATGAGCAAAGCCTTTCCCCGGGAACTTTCGTCAAATATAAGGATTTCTGATAACGTGAACAATACGAAAATAGATACAGGAAATAAAAATAACTGAACGTATAAAGTAAACGTTTACTATAAACGCGTTTATAGTAAAAGTTAATAAACAACCTATATATAAATTAATATATCTTTCTCTTTCGAACAAATACTTTTATTGATGAAGATTTTTACTTTGCTCGTTCCGACAATAACAAATATTGAAAAAGTTTAAATTTAATTGATAAATCCGTTGCGTTCTACATGTAAGAACTGTTTAATTTGCTTCGTTAAATCGCTTTGATTCTGCGTTAATGCAGTTTTGTTCAGCTTGAACGCACTTTGCGCGACAAAATAAAGCTTTATAAATAACGCGCAGTAAATCCGAAAAAAATGACGTTCTGAGAGAGATAGAAAAAGAGAGAGAGAGAAAGAAAGTGGGACCTTATTTAAGAAATTGCAATTTTCCTTACGTCATCCGCACACTGTGGGCTTCGCTGTTGCGCCGCAACGGCTGTCGATATATTCCGCGTACGTTGTAACGACGTGCGCTGCTTGCTCGCCTTCGCGCCTTCATTTTACAGCCGTAGCGGAACGGGCAACAGCAGCGCAACATTTCCTTCAGTTTCCATCAAATCGTAGCAGCGAAGTCGAAACATCAGTGGATGGCGGGCGGAGAACACGCGGCGGCGGGAGCACGTATCGCTCAGACATTCGTCCGCACTCGGCTGGCTGCTTCACGGCAAGCATTCGCAATTTCGCTTTTCTCTTACTTCCCGTCCCTCTTCGGCCTCTCGTATTTCGCGCGCGATACTGATGGAAAACGCAACCTTTACGTCTTCCCGAGAGCTAAGCGGTGATCGTGACGGGCCGATTTCGCGCTGCGGAACGATCTACTACGATCGGAGAAACCTGGTGAAAAATGGACCGGGTCAGATCGTATATGAGACCGGTTCGCTCCAGTTTGCGCGAAAGGCGATACATGACCTCGGACGAGTTTTCATAAATCTGGCGTCAATATTGGTGGAAACGTGCGCCTTCTTTTGTTGTCTCCGTTGTCTCCGTTTCCGATTGTAGGCATTTTCGTATTTATGTTCGAAGCAAATAACAGTTGAAGTTAGTAGTAGTTTAGTCAGTTTTTAATCCACGAGGGAAAATCGAATAGTTTTATATTGCGATTCTGTGCTTCATTTTGTTTATTTATTAAAAACTGTAAGTTTTAGGAAAAAGTTAGAGATTTAATTAACCGTAGCTATCGCTACCAAATGTTCTTTGCATTTACGTTGTTTCAATCTATTAACCGGTATTCTCTCCGATCTTGATCAACGCTACTCTTTTTTACGGTGGTTTGCCCCTATTTGTGCTTCAAGAGAAGCGAAAGTAGAAGCTCTCTTTCTCTCTTTTCTCAACGGAAACGTCCAAACGTGATACCTACTTAATTACCGAGGCTTTTGTAAGCGAAACGAGGCGAGCGCTCGAAAAAGGGACGGCAAATCGGCGAAAAGAGAGGCGAAACGATACAACGATACCGATGTCGGGAGAGACTCGCGGGAATATCCATTGCTAAAGGGCATTTGTATGTAAATGGCCTCATAGTTGCGAAAGTCTCGTCGAGAGGAGCAGAACCGGCAGAGTGAAGCTAACGAGACCGATCGTCTCGGCGAGAAAAAGAAGAGACATCAGAGGCAAAAAGAGAACGCCGGAGCGAGGAAATAAAACGATCGCGTTTAAGTTTGGACTCGCGTCTGCCGTTAATGTTTCTCCGACTGTTTTCCCCTTTTCGTTGTCTTTTCCTTCTTCGCGCGGACCAACATCTATTTCCTATGTTGCGTTGCCTCTGTCGGTGAAGCTCGAAACTTCGTTCGCCAATCGTCTTTTGGAATAGTCTGCCATTTCCGACGGACAATTGAAGAGCCGCGTGGCTAAACAAGGCGCACTGCATTTTCACGGAAGACAAATTGCGCTTGTAAATACAACGTGTTACTATTTTGCTGTGTTTTGTTGTGAGTACACAATATATTTTGAAACATATTGAAACGTTCAATAATATGAAATAATATGAAATATTTTTTGCGTGCAAAATTAGATCATGTTGCACATTAATTTTCTGTATCTTTGGTTCGCAATTTATAAATACTTTACGATCAGTTCTTTTCTCTCTATATTTTTTCGATTCGCTGTCTACTCTAACGCACATATGTAGGATCATCTCTGTTATACACATCAGACGATAGTTTCGCGTAGCAAAGAAATATATAAAATATATATATATTTTTTATGTACATAGAACGCGCTCAAAATATCGCGCACAATATTCCGAAAGCAGCGTATTTATCATCGTTGCGTAATCCTTCCTTTTATGACGGGAGGGCGGATTGTCATTGGTTCGATATTTACGATAATACGCGGGACTTTACATCCGATAAAGAATTTCCGCGTTCGATTACGTTTGAGCGCGAGATATACGGATCTGGACCGAATCCACGTTCCTGAATAAATCATTGGTGCGCGATCGAACGCATACAGTTCGGGCCGCGCGGATGAGATACAAAATAACGCGAAGACTAAACACGAATTTATATACGGCATCGTATATTTATTTAGGATGGAATTTATATTTCTTCCCCGACAGGCGGTAAAACGAGATATATGAAGCCCGTCGTCCCTAAAAGCTGTGGCACCGCAGTTTACAGTCGCGCTACGGCGCAGCAGCCCAAGTCGGTCGTATACGTGCGTATACGACGCGCGCGGCAACGGACTTGTCCGGCAAATAGTTGGAAGCTCCCCGTGGTCGTATATCATCCCGATGGGATTTATGCAACTGGCACGCACGCACGCACACACACGTGCGCGCGCGCGCGTTCACCTGCACGCGTGCACGCGTCGGCTTAACTCAAGGTGGCAGCGCGTACGTTGCTGATGATGCCTCGCGACGCGTCGCGACGCCGCATCTCACCGAGTGTCACATTGTAGCGAGCGATATAGGATTACCCTGGTGTAGAATGTGCGGGATGCGGAGAGACACGTCAACTTAAATTTCATCAATCATACGCGCGGATACGGGGCGTATATACGTAGGTACGAATACATGCGATATATCATTCGTGTTTACTCCCGCCGTTATTCTTAGCTTTCGCACTTTTTCGCGTGCGAATCTCTTTTGTATCCACAATGGTAACATCCCGGTAACTTGGAGATCGGAGATCGAATCGATACGCACTGAGGTTTCCGACGCCAAAACGAGTAGTGCGTCTCTCCAGCCTACAAAGCGATTCGCGCACGATTAGCACGGCCTCGCCTGAACGCGGCCTGACTGACATGAATCTATAATTGCGTTCCTCGTGACGCTTAATACATTTTAGTCGATTGTATTGGATTATCTATTCCCGATGCGCTCACAAGTTTCTCTCTTGGTAACGCGACAGACATGTTGGGTTAAATGGTATAATAGTTCCGCGCGCACGTACGAGAGATTTATCCGTAGAATTGTGTCTTTTAATATCGACACACGCGGCAGATTCAAGCTATTGAACGGATAATGAGTTGCCATTAGCGTTGGCACAGCGGCAACGGCTCGGATCGACTCGCACAACTCGACTGATTGCCGCGGCGTGCGTCGACATAATCGTTGCGATGGCTTTATGCGCGCTCAATCATCTCAAAGCGATATCGCTTTTCTATCGCTATAACATCGCAACAATTAATGTAGAAAAGCAACATATAATACACTAATATTACTAATTAATCGTTTTTGTTTTTAGATTTAATTGCCGTAATAGCGCATTATTATTACTCCAAAGAAACGCGAAAAACCAAGTATTTGCCGATCCGCAATGTGTATGAAAAATTCATTGGAAACCTCGGAACGAATCTCAATTTTTTGTTGACAATCAATTGAACACGTTACCACTGATCCGACTTGTCGGACACGTCCCGAGGGTGTTTTTTCTTTCTTTCCGAAGTAGTCGTTGCGAATCGGTCGGGGCACGTGACGCGTAATGGGTCGAAGAAATAAAATGGCGGAGATAAGATAACCACGACGCGCGGAGGCACTATAGCGCGGCAGAATGACAGTGCGATAAAGCCGTAGACAGCGAATCGGTCCCGTGTAGCCAATCATTGGTGGATCCTCCCATTCCCTGTTTAATCGTCTCAGCAACCTGGGTTCCGGCGGGCCGATAATGAATACGCCCCGTAGTGCAGTTAGGTACATCTGCAACCGACCATCGAGACATTCTCCGCGAGCGAGAGAAGACCTCGTCGAGCGAACGTCCGTTTCGCCTGAGAACTACGCCTGCGAGAGAGGAGATAGTTGTCCCGAGGCCTTATCAGGGCGATGAATATTACTACCTGACTTCTGTTCCGCGGAAATTAGGAGAATCGACATGGTTTCGAGAATCAGCGCAGTTCGCGCGCTCGGAAAATTTCCGCGTCTCGTTTGTCTCTTGTGCGCGATAACTTATCAAAAAAAAAAACAAATCTCGCAACGAGAAGATAAGCAAGTACGCGGTCGCGTAAAAAAAAAAAAAAAAAAACAAGAATAGAAAGATTTCTCAAATATATTCTTCACTTTAAGACAATTTTTTCTACTAGTGATTTATTTTTGAACGCAGTTGATTCTTTTTTTGAGAGGATGACATTGTTTTGAGAAGTGCATATTGACTTGAGAGAAATTGCAAATGCGGCAGGATCGCGCCATTGATCGAGCCGCACACACATACATCGGAACGCCGCTAAGTTTGCTCAAAAGCGAGCATGCAAACCCAGTCCTTAACCCGAGGAGTTCAAGTATCGGCGAATTCCGATCGGTCCATCGCGATAGAGGAGAGGACGAGCGGTCTCGTTGGAGTTTGCTCTACGCGCACATCGTGTTTAATATCTCTACTACGGTATTCCGCGCTCTATGAACAAGCTCTAGCGCAACGGGGGGTTGCTGCCGGTTTTACCAAGGTTTGAGTTGGGGAGGGCAAATCGCGCCCATCGTACTCCACGTGCGCATACATTCCGCAGAACAGGATGCGATCGCCCCGAGGCGAGGTGAATCAAGATGAATAAAGCGGTCGCGTCGTGTCCTCGCCACGAGATTGCTCCGGACATGATTTACGCCGAAACAAAGTGACGATTTCGCAGGTGGTTCGACGCGGAATCCGACGTAGCGTCGCGCGTCGTGTTTAATGGCGCTCGTACGTGCAATTACGCTAACGGCCGAGGGTTGCGGGGATGAATTGCGCGTGTCACGACGTTCCCGAGTAGAGGGAAATGGTCTATTCGGACGGCCGTTTGTGTGTACCGCGCGATCGCGCATATACCTATCTGTATAGCGCTTGCCATTGTTTAATGAGAGATCGCATGAAGATCTCTGACGAGATTTTAGAGCGCGACGATGATTTCGGACGGCCTGTTTTTATAGTGTTTCGTTGTATAATTGAATTGTACGAAATTGTTCCACGTTTTATGCAATTGTTTTTCAATATTTACAATTGACTCAAAATTGAATATCTCACAATGAAAGAGACTATATAATTTTCTAAATAATTAAACACATTCAATTGCTACAATTTATAGTTTTTTAGAACCTCTTCTTCACCGATCAGCTTAAAAGATCACATACGCGAACGCGCGGCGGACAATCAACTTTACGTTCAAGTGCCGTCTGTTTATTAGAGCTATTCGTTAATTGAAACGTCTGTGACAGATGCGTCACTCAGGTCGTTTAACGGATGCGTGTGTTCTCACGTATATACGACGACAATATCCACATACGTATAGGATACGTATACACCGATAGAATTCTACAGGAACAAAACGGAGAGCATCTGCGACCATGTGTGTACAGACATTTACGCGTGTCTACGAGGCAAATGGAGCTACAAGTGTCGGTAACGTTTTGGCACGTTTGTGCATTTACAACAACAATAATAATGGAAACGCGAAAAGAACCGGTCGAGAATACACGCCGAACCACGGATTGAACAAATACTGAATTACTCGCAATATCGCTCCGATATTAATAATGACACACGCGCGTTTGTCGAGTCGCGTCACGTTGTCGGGATTGCATTCGGTTTGGACCTCCGAACAGATTTTGGTTCGATTTCGCGAGACGTGCTTTCAATTTTGCGCGCGCGAGCATCCGTCCGTCGTGGTGTTTTCTCTCTCCTCGCTCGTAACGTCGCGCCGCGACATTCCGCATGGCTTACCGATTCGCAAACGTACTCGCGCGCCTCGCCGCGCGTTTCACATTTGCGTGCAAACGAGGCCGCATTCAGACGCGACCTAGGTATTGCTCGTATTTCAAATACACAGCGCGTTTCTCGTATCACTTCGGAATCGCGTATCTACCGCAACGCGAATAACTGCACGCCTTTTAATGGTCGCGTATATGTTTTCCGGCTGAATGAAACATTTTTCCTAAACGGAATAAAAGAGACACGTACATTTTCTGTTAAAAAAAAAAAAAAAAATTTCTGAACAAAAATTATCAGCAAAGTTTATTACACGGCAAATCTCTTTCTTCCAAAACGTGATAAAAAAACTTACTACATTCATGTTTTTTCATAATTTTCCATTTGATAAAGATTCGAAAATATATTACTGTTGATATAAAAGAAAGAGAACGAGTATAAATATTTGTTCATTTTCAACGGGGAACAATTTGATATACAGAGGATTATTATAGTTACACTCGGCATGTCGCCGAGAATCGGAGCAGACGTTTTGCTACGTGAGCACGAAACTCGCATGCATGATCTCAGAGGCATGTGTCAACCCGATCGGACAAGAATGTCAGGTGGTCGCGTCACAGACCCACCAGCTGTCCATCAATTCTGTTCATGGGATACACGAGGGGGGGGGGGTCTCCCGTCTCTCGTTCTGATTGCGTCCGCATGCCGGTTGGATTTCACGGTGGAAATTGCGACTTTGTTCCCTTCGGCGGTGTTTCTCTTTCCCTCGTCCGCTGGGGCCGATGCTCGATGTCGTCGTAAGACGACAACGACGACGACGACGACGACGACGACACGGAGAATAATGAAGTTTTGCGTTACGAAAGATAGCCGCGAGACATCTTGCGAGTCTGACTTGAAGTTAAATTCGATACGTCGGTCTCGCGTAGTACTTACCGGTTTTGCAAGCGATCGACGGGAACGTAACAACTTCTACAATGTGATAGACGGTTTAAGTGTATGACGTCAGAAGCGGAGAACACTTTATCAAAATTTTCCAGAAAAAATCTATTCTTTTTTTTTTTTTGTTTTGAAACATGTACAACTGCGAGATGGAAATTTTGAAGCAAACTTGACAAATATCTTAGAAGGTACGTGTATAGAAATGAAACCGAAGTTTTAACACGCAAATCGAAATTAGAGTAAAACTAATTAGACGCAAATCGAAATTAGGATAAAACTAGTTTAATTTGCGGGAGAAATGTGGTACTTTTTTTTATGTCTTGTCTAACGTATCATATTTGGATCGATTGCTCTCTTCGAACATTCTTATTCCGCGAGAACAATCAAATATTTCCGCCTCTTCTTTATTCGACAGAACATTGGTACACGAAGTGAAGCGGACGGATATTCTTAAATTCTTTATGCACACGGGAGTTGCTGTCGGCTCGATGCACGCAGTTCACTTGCAATTGCAAGATGTGCATCGGAACCCATTCTTTTTCCTCTCCGCATGTTTCACAGCAAAGCCCGTTCAATAATATCCCGCCCAATTTCACCCGATCTTTCACGTGTTTTGCGAGTCTCGTGCATAAGCTACGAACGTGTTGCATCTTTTTTTCCCTCTCTCGTCTTATTCATCGCATCCGCTCGCCTTTTCCATCTTGCCACGACTCTATGATCTGCGCTACCGCGTTTCGTCGGAGCACCAGCCAATCCGACATATCAATATTGAAGTTGCATCTGAATGATGCAATCCCCGTTTCCCTGATCGCTCTGCCAAGTTATCCTCTTCCCTCCGTCTCTCTTCTCTCTCTCTTTTTTTTTTTTGTATTTTCCATTTCACTCCGCGTTACGCTCGATCTCCCCATATTTTCTTTGCGCCGGCGTGGATAGTTAAACGGGCAGCGTTAAAAACACGCCCGGGGGGAGGGACGGAGAAGAGCAGGAGAGAGAGTGGCAGAATTGAAAATGGAGAAACAGCGCCTGTCACTTTGCATTTTGCCACGCTGCAGAATCTCGTTATCCTTCAATAATATTTATCTGCCAGTCATAGTGATCGCCCAACGATGGTGTGGCAGGGAACCGCGTGTTTGCGCAGAACGCCAGTGTATCGCGCGTGTATCATCGCCAAAGCGCCGACGAATGCGACCGCGATAGTTATAATTGCTCTCCGCGCGATTATAACTATCGCGCGAGCGTAATCGAAATAGCATCTCTCCGGTGGCACTGGGAATAATAATTTGCATTACATTTAGTTCGCACGATGATTATATACGATTATAATCGCGAGTGAGAAACAGTGTATAAAATTAAAAACAAATTATAAAACTCGGTGAAAATGTTCAACCAAGTATTAGAATCTATACGAGCCAATATGTCGAATGTACGTGCAAATGTACATACATATATATATATATTTTTTTTAACGTGTAAATTAATACCTATGGAGATTCGAATTAAATTCAATTTTCGAAGTATAAAATTTTAAATGGAAATTCTCTCTTGCAAAAAAATCTGCAAGTGTTGGACTTGCAAATTTTTGAAAATCGAAATTTCTGCAGGAAGTTCCATTTTGCATTGAATAAATAAAGTCCTAATTTTTAATAAAAGCTAACAGATGAGAACATACGCATCGTGTAAAGGAGCCGATTGGTGATTCGACTGCTGCGCGTAACGGTGTTTAACATTCCGAACGCATACCGTCGTACGGTCTCGGGATTTCGATCCGCGATGCCGGTTAACGCGAGCAATATCGCGATATTCTCGAGGGGCGCAAGCACAACCCGCTGCCTCAAGACACTCTCGCTTACTTCCGATCGCGGTGGCTCCTCTTTTTCTTCGTGCTCTCGTGTGTACTTACGTGATCGAATACGTAAGCAGGTAGTGTGGCTTGCCCGTTCTCTCTCTCTCCTTCTCCTCTTTCGTCGTCGTTTCACTCCTTTTCTCTCGCGCCGCCTTATCCCTTCTCGATCCAGATGGAAATCCAGATAGAATTCGGGTTATTTGCGGGGATATTTTACCTCGGAGTACGGAGTAACGTCTCGATTTTCTCCCTCGTCTCTCCTCATCTCTCCGTCGTTTTATCCTCGATTGAATTTTCGGCGAAACGTGCACTCGCGCCTCTGTACGTAATCTCGTCGCCGGTAACGACGGACATCAACCATACGCGTTCAATATAATTCGAAGAGCGAGAATCGAAACGATTCTTGTTTTTTGACAAAGAGTATTATTTAACTATTTATAGTATATTAAAAATTAAACGCATGCAAAATTATTTCGGCTACGAATTGCAATTTGATCAAGTTTCATGTTTCAAATGGCAAATTATTTTGTAAGTTGAGGAAAATTAAAAATATGTTTAAATATTTCTCTCTTTTCCTTTGTCTCTCTTTCTATCAATAAACCAAGGGGTAAAAAAAATCTGAGCTGAGCTTTTGCGCGTTTTTGTTTTTTTGTGTTACGAAATGCTATTTACTTCGTGCTTAATTAAAGCAGCAAGGATCCGAAAAGGGAACGTAGAAAGAATAATGAGCGCGAGACAGAGGCTACGTTCTGATGTGCACTTAGCATTTTGCAGGAATATGCGCTTTATACTTTTGCGCAAGCAAGACCATACATTTTACGACGTAGAAAATAAAAAAAAATAAAAAAAAAAAATTAATACGAAGCTGAAGAAAGACTCGGCCGGCGAACGTCGCTTTTTAAACGTTACATTATGAGCTCAAATTAGTTTAGCTGTCTTCGGTGCTTTAACTTCGCCGACTGAATATAAAAAAAATTAAACCATAAACTAAAGATATAAAAATGTAACGCTGGCAGAAAAAAAAAAAAAACGTTTGGATGAGATTTGTATGCGCGAGATACCACAGCGTTAAAACGACGCGCGAGACGTATCTTCCGTTTAGACAACCGCGTGCAGTGATACACAGAACGGTTCTCTGTGCTTTACGACAACAAACAATGCGTTTGTAATTGACAACGCGGTAGTTTTGCGAATTTTTATAATAATAAAAGTTTGTGAAATATTTTAATGATCTCTAGATTTTTTTAGCTAAGTTTTTCTAAACTTTTACTCATGTTCCAATAATTTCACGATGAAGAACAAAGACCGAGATAAAAATGCACGCGTCAGCGCATCAATAATCAACGTTTAATTGTGTTGTAAGCAATTCTGTCGCGACGAATACAATTGAAAAGACAATGTGCAATAAGCCAATAACAACGCGATTTCGATCTGAAGCTTTTCAATTTTCCGCGTATTAAACTCAAATGACAAAAAAAGTCTTCTAACGAGATTGCGAGAAACTGACATTTTTTTCAATCTGTTGCTTTGCTGACGCAGTCACAGATTTCGTAAACAGTATTTCTCGTCGCTTTTCAAGCGCTTTTCATATCGACGTGGTTGATATTACGGTATGGCTGCAGGCGCAGGCAAGGCGAACGTCGAACGATTATCGGTTTAAATATTTCGTGTATCCTGATTGAATTTCCCTTAACGAAGTGTAACTATATTACCAGTGTAAAAGCCTGTTAACTTATCCTGTAATGTCTCGACGAATTAACGTCGTCGCACTGCGAAACTTAATTTTGACCCGTATCCCGTTAACGCGGCAGTTAGGGAATATACTAGAGAAAGCCATTTTGGATTTCTAACGGGCGAGATCCCCGTTGGTCGGTCATGTAAATGCAAGAACTGCTTTTGTAAGGGGGAAGGGGGGAGAAGGGGAGGGGGGAGGGGGATAACTGCAAGTGAGATAATACCGTTACTTGTGTAAGTTTAATTTAACTGTCCCGATTCTGCCTTACATATACAAAACAGTCGTAGACGAGACCTTAGTCTCGGGGCTCCTCGTAGTTAAATTAAACTTCCGTCTCGTATGTGTCTATTGTACGTATCCCGATTTTGCACTGATACGTACGAAAGAAAATATACACAATACCAATTAGGTTAAACCGTTACAACAAGTACTCTGTGTTTTCTTAAAGAAATCACAGAGAGAAGAGAGAGAAAAGAGAGAAAGAGAAAGATTCGAAAATTAAAGTTGGAATAAAATTAAATGCGACGCAATCAGACTACGAGTGCGTTGATTCAGCAATGTCGATGTTCATTTCTCTCTTTGGAAAAAGAAAAACCCTCGTGCGCCAGAGCATCGTTGTGAGAATCGGAATGACAAACGGTTCTCACCGGTTCGTCATTCTGAATATTCAACGCTTTCCGCTGTAAAAGCATCCGCTTTGTTTCTACATACATTCGCCTCTTACTTCCTTTTACTCGATTAAAATCTCCATCAAAATTTTCGAAAGCGGATACGACAGGCATGTGAAGTTGTGTAGAAGCCGCAGTAAAGCAATTTCACAAAACTCTTGTATAACTACTTGACTGACGAAGTTGGGTCACTGGATTTACTGGATGTATACGAAAATTTTGTATTACGATGTCATTAACACGCTTGAGAGAGATTTATTTACAATTAAATTAATTATTATTATCGCGATGATACAATTTTATATATTACAATTTTATTATTAAAACTGTATAAAATATATTCGAGATAAAAAGATGAAAGCGCTTCTAAATTTGGGTACGGTGGGTATAATATTTGTTTTTTTTGCAAGGTGTAATTAATCAATTGCGAGGCAACAATTTTGTCAACCAAAACGAAGAAAAAGTTACGTCAATCAAACATATAATTTTCAAAATATGAGACATGTTGGATCACACAAATATTAGCTTTTCTGCATACGCAGAAGATACGTGTGTTGTATATAATTATATCGGTATCGATATGGAAAACACAACATGTTGATCATTATAATTACGATGCGTCGTACATGCGTACATATACATTTTGCATATTAAGCGTGTAATCCGGGATTGCATAAACACCGCTGTATCAGAATTTTTCACTCGACTACCGTTCGAATCAATCCATGCGGTTAATCGTACCAGGCAGTTGACGCAATCGGGCGGAATTAGATTGAGTATTAATTAAATAAATGTCGCGCGCGCGCGCACAAAAATATTTCAATATAATTAATTCGCGTCCATGAGAATTTTCATAATCAGCCAAGTGAAAAAAATTGCGATTGCAAATCTCTTTGTTAGAACGTTCGCTCTTTCTGTAATCGACTTCTCGATTAACGATTTCCGCATTTTTTGATCGAAACGAAGATGTTTCCGCCTCATCGCCGACCTAACCCGCGCGAGGACAACGCGAAGCGCAAGAAGCTGAAAACGCGGTTGGGGGATGGGAACGGGGTCAAGTTGATTTTATCTCCTTGTAAGCGTGGGTGCGCGCCTTCGAAACCCGACCGACGTTATTTACGGCCAATGCATTTTCATCGGCTTTACGTTGAGGGTGGAGGCGCGCTCGGTTACGAACATCGCGGATGCGCGTATATCGCATGAACTCGATATAAAGCTCCGAGCGCAGCGCGTCGGATTGGATAAATAATCTTCATGAAGAACGAAAACGGAAAACAACTTTGTTGAAATTTTACGGAAGCGGATAAATTGCGTCTTGCATATTATATAATTAATATACATATATCGTGCGAATTGTTATGAATTGTTTTTTACCAAATACGTAGAACAGTTTCGCAATGAAGGATGTTTTTATGAGCTTATCTAATGTATACAATAGCGTCATTTTTGATTGATGATCAGCTCGTTCGTATCGGAATCTGTGTGAATATACTCGAGAGTTTTGAAAGAATTCGAAGTTTGTGCCGGTTCATTGCAAACACAGTTCGTTTTTTTAGAAAACGACAACAGTCGCGATAACAGTTATCTGCGTCGAGCCAAATATCGAACCGTGCGGAAGAAGGGAACCACAAGAGTGGCATAAAAAGGGGAGAAAAATGCACAAACTGCGCGCCGAATTTACGAGAGCGACGCTGGCTGTTCAAATACTATCAAATTCGAATCCGATTGAGAGAGAGAGAAAGAGAGAAAGAGAGAGAGAGAGAGGGAGAGAGAGAAAGAAAGAGAGAGAGCTTAGCGATCCCGCCGATCCTTTCCATCTCCGATCGAAGGCCTCGGGAAGGGAAGGATTTCCATGCTTTTGCCCGCGCCGAGTTAACATCGGCGAAATCAGGTCAGAGCTTATCGATCGCTCGGCCGGAATCTGTAGGGCATTTATTTTTTCGCGCTACACGCTCGAAGATGGAGAAGAAAGGAGATAAATATCGGCGAACCGGATATTGAGAGGTAATAAATAGATAACGTAGGTTTTCGGGCAACCCCGTTAAGTGCCGATTTCTTTCCGAAATGTTCACATATCCCGGTGAAACGCGAGGGAGCGAAAAAAAAAAAAAGAAAATGAACAAATTTTCTCTACGGAAGAAAATAAATGATAATAATGAGAAAACAACGATAGACAACGATGCTACATTCTATACATGAATTTTTTTCTTGTTACCGAAGATTAATTCCAAAATAATTAAATACTTTGCCACCGTGTAGAATAAAGTTTCGGACGGCTGAGATAATGATCTTTTCAAATCGCGCGAATCGTGATAAGAGCTCGGCGTATCCATCACATTTCGCTAACAAATAGCGCACTCGTTTTCTCGCCACTGCCTGTCCGCTCACTCTCATTTCGCGCGGATAGAAATACAGGGACGAGAGCGCGGTACATCCTGATAATTATAATCACTCGACAAAATCCCTTTTCCTAAGGCGAGGGGTATGGCGACGACCGTCGGGATCAGGGTTGGCGACCCGGGTAGTGGCGAGTTCGAGAGGGTGGCGCTCTGTGTCGTCTCCGCTCGCTGCGACAGAGGGTGGACAGAACATTTACATCATTTAATTTATGACCCTCTCCGTCGCGATCAGCTTGGACGACGAGTCGACGCACACGGAGCTGAAGCTGAGCGCGCGTCACACATGCACACAGAGCAGCCGCCTATACAGTCGCGCGCACTAATGCACCGGTAGAATAAATTTGCATATGCATGTGACCGTGTTCGGACGGAACTGCGCGACGGAAAGAGAGAGAGAGAGGGAGGGACGAGAGAGACGCTGATGGAACATACCTACGGATAAGAGCGAGAATGGAACACACATCTATATGCTTTTCCTCGGAATCGAATGTAGCCGTGAGTCCGGTGGTCATTGCGCGACTTCGTAACAAGAGAAGTAGCCGATCGGATAGTAGCACTGAAAAAGTAACGCCAGTTTGCTTTAAGTAATTCCATTTAGTGGAACTCTCGGTTCACGCTTTCCTTCTACGTGTACTTTTATAGTCTCTCTCTCTCTCTTTCTCTTCCTCCCAACTTTCTTTTGTTTGCACATTTCTCGTTAATTAACTCGACTAACGAACGGTAGATTCTACATGTTACCGTAATAAGAAACTCTCGTGCACATAAGCGAGTTGGCAAACGTGATTCGTACGAAAGTCAACAATACGCTACGATAATAGAACATGCATAATGTCCTTTTTCCTCTGGAAGAAGAAAATCGCAGTCTTGCTTTTCTCTATATAGCCGATTGCCGCCACCGGATGACAACTTGTGGGCGGAAACTCTGGGTATTAGCGGCGGCGAAACTCGAGGAAACGGGCCGTCTTATACCATAACCTGTAACGTGTAAACGGGAGTATTTGGCCCGGGGATTACCGAAACTCGAAGTTTGATTGGCCGTGCCAGGGGTATCAAGTTTTGGCGGGGGCGCGTGAAACTTCGGTTAATTTGCTGGGGTGTAGCGGGCGCAGCAAACCGAGTTCGGTGGCGCGAATGCGAGGAGAGCGGAGCGGACCGCACAATGTCGTCTCTGATTGGATTGATTCGTGCCGATCGTTTTTCTTTTCGCGATATCCCGAGCTTTCTATAGAAAATATACGAATCCTTTCGCGAAACTGCTTTTAAAAAAAAAAAAAAAAAAAAAAAAAGGAAAGCAAATGCAATTTGCATGTAATCGATATTCAGTTTTTATTGTGTGTGGACATTGATTATTAAAGTTATTATCAAAGTTACCGTTAAGTAAGGAATTTATTTAACGGTATTATAAATTAGCGATACACATATATATATGTATAATATATGTGTGTATATGTGTATAATATTTATATATCATGTAACTACTTTTGGAAAATATATTGCGTTTTACAATATTATGCGCTTCGCGGAAAATGGTGTTTTGAAATAATAATTGATTATTCTCATTAAATTATTTAAAATACTTTTGTCGCAATTACGGCACGTATATAAATATATAATGTTCCAATTGTCGATATTTAATCTGTAATATGCAATATTTTACATTTTCAGCGCAAATCATAAGCGTTTATTATTTTAACAACTATAATCTTTATTTTAAAAGTATTTAAAAAAAATTATTAATAATAAACATACAAGTTTGATATGTCGTAGTTTAAATATATTATATAGCTTTGCATGTGTAATGCTGCAACTTGCCGTTTATATTAGTCCGTTAAACGCGTCAATGCATCATACGGGAATTTCCAATAAAATTTCCCCTTCGAGTTACGCGACGGAAAAGAACGAACTAGAATTTTCGGCGATCTTATTTTCTCGTCGCACGGAAACTCGAGCGCTGGCCTCAGCCGTGAGGGGTGAAGACGTAATTCTTTTAATTACAGAGCTATCTACTGCGATACAGTCTTTTTAAAGCACGCGCGGCAAATGGAGGACCACTGACGCGGAGCGTCCGACCAAATCGATGCGAAAGTGCTTTCGTGTGACTTCAAATTAAAACGCGCAATTACGCGGGGGCGAATTTACTTCCAATTAGTTTACAATTACTCTTCAATGGGAACTTCCCTCCCGCGCCGTATCTCTCTTTCGTTAGATACATCCTCGTTCGTTTGTCATTGAATTCCTGAAATTGATTCCCGTGCAATGGCACGCCGGTGTCGTAACTCGTGCGTTTTTTTGTGAATGAGCCGAAATTTCGAAAAATCAGCGATTTCCGATATTCTAAAGATTGCCGATAAGTAAACTTTTATACTTGCGACGCTTTTGGTGCATTTCATATGTATATCGCTCATTTTATTCCCGTTTATCCCCGCGCATGCTTTTGTAAAAGGCAGTTATAAAACTTAAAACATCTGTCTTTTTATTACGTTATATTGCCGTTTATTCGCAGAATCTTGCGAAATCACGTTTCGGTGTATTGCTACCTCCGAGAAATGCCACTCTTGCGGTCTCTTTGCGTCGCAGCAAAATTGAATTACGCATGTACGCGCAAAATTGAATTCCTCAATTTGTCATGTATATATCGTGATACGATACGTATTCGCGGTAGGTACGTTACAATTGCGACGTACAAATTTTTTCAGCATTTATTTCTTCTAGAACATGATATTTCGCGATATTTTCAGACGGAGATATATAAAAAAAAAGCGTTCTAAAAGTATTTTACACGCGATTTTACATTAATGTATCATCAGCGAAGAGTTATTGCTCCATGTTTTGTTACAGAATGTCAGAAGGCAGCATCTGCAGTTGGCTATGGATCGTGTAGTGAAACCACAGCTGCTGCTCTCCAAGCCGTCCCTGATTTCTTCATGGCAGCTACGGTGAGTCAACAAAATGCATAATGCGCACGTAAAGTAAAGAACCGACAACACAGAAGTAAAGAACACAATTCATATAATATAATTTTTTTTATACTATTATCAGTGTAATGTCATCGTTAGAGTGTCGTCATAGAATAATGACAAGTCAAACGAGCGAAAGTGTAAAAAATTTATACACAAGTTTCTTCAAATTCCGTGAACGAAAATAGATCTCTCTGCAAAGCTACGTTTTCACTTCTCGCTCGATAGCGTGGGATTGTTTGTTAGGTCGTGCGCTCCCTCGCATACATCGTGCGTGTATTTGTGCGCGCGGCAGAAACCCACTTCGACCACCCTCGCTTCGGCCGTAGCACGATAGCTCGGACACAGTCCAGAATTCCAGACCGCCCCTTCCGGATATTCGTTCGTCGTATATCTTCGGACCGGTCGCGCACTCGGTACGTGCGATCGCTGGTCAAGGAGAGGATAGCGAGGGGAGTCACCGCACGAGTTACGTGTGGCAGTTTAAGGATGGCAGGTGGAGCGCAACCGGCGCAATGACATTATCTACTTACGTTCACTTGATAACCCGAGCCTGATTCCTCACTGTCTGCATCGGACACGCGCCGTAATCGAAAGACATAATGCTTGGATCGAATATCTCGTCCAAGCGCGAGAGAAGTTCTTGTTTCTGATTGAACATGTAATACGTTTATCTTACGAGTGTCCTAAATTTGTCATTTTTAACTTGCGTAAATTCTTAGAACTTACGTAAATTAATTATTTCGAGATAGATATATTTTTATCTTACAAAATCTTCGCGCGTGTTTTATGGATTATAAAATATTTATGGAAGAGTTGAAGATGTATTTTCTTGCGGAGATACATCGCGAAGTTACACCGCGCGCCATTACACGAGAAAGAGAGAGGCACGCGGAACGTAAAGGGCTGTAAAAGCGAGACGCGACTTTGCGTTTAAAGGGTGGCGTGTTCGCCGTTTAAAATACGCGCGTATTTCGATGAGGTGTGCAGGGATGTAATCGACGGCTGCGGCGCGTTCGAATCGCGTCGACTTTGCTGAATGTGCGGTGGCGTTTCGATTAATAGTTATTGGTTTCGTTGCCGGTTGCGGCCGCTTCGGTTTCCTTTTCTCTTCTCCTCGCCCGTGACGGAGTGGCAACCGCATCGGCAGCTCCCGATAATATTAATCGCCTCTGAAATCGCGCCGCGAAACGCCCCGGTCAAGCGAAGGTGCGAGCATCCACAGTACACGACGGATACACTTGTATCGGCACGAGAACACCGCACAATTGCGCCTTGTGTGCTCGGATCGAAAGTTTTGTAAAAAAGGTTTCAAGGAGATCAAATTGTTTTGCCGTTTCTCGATACAACGGAAATAATTGGCACTCAAAACATTTTAAAACATTTTAAAATAATTAATTAGTACAGAAATCGGTATCTATTAAAACAATCTAGTATACAAAAATAATATATCGTCCATTTTGCGGCGGAATCAATTTATGCAGATTCGAGATTAGTCGTACATTCCTTTGAATCGCATTGCGATTTTTTGTAAATGCGTATACATCGGTTTACGTTTCTGTAATTCGATTAACGCTAGATAACGATACTCTCGTTATCGCAGCGCAGCTATTTTGCGACACGAGTTATATCTGCGTAACGATAGTGTCGTTAGCCAGCGTTAACGAGTTACAGAATAGGCCTACTGCCATCGCAAACGCTATCGACGTGAATATTATTTATCTTGACCACTGAAAGCGACAGGGCGCGACTTACCGCCGTTCCTCGTGTTTGCGCATCGCCGTATTGTCTGGCGTTTATCGCTGGTCGATAACGCGTACGACACGCACCTGCGCGAGTGTCGAATTTTACGTCATCGCGTACCATTCCGAGGTCGCTGGCAACCCCATGTCGCGGTAGAAATTACTCGTAAAGCGCGCGCAACGTACCAAGTCAATTTTTATATCACATCAGAAATTTCAAATTTGTTTCTTTTAATTAATTTTATTAAGTCTACGTTATCGTAATAACGATTATTCGAAAAAGTTTGATTGTGAAAGTTTGACAAGACGCGGGGGAGAGGGGGGGGAAAAAAAAATATATATATATATAAAATGAGGAAATAATTAGACATTGCATTTTTGCCAAGACAGGCGCGGATAAGCACTTTCTCTTGCAAAATAATGGGCGGCGTATATAAAGGGCAGGAAAATGAGGCGAACATAAATATTCAGTCTCTAATCGAGCGCCTCGCTCCGCCATGCCATCGTTAATTTTCCGTAAAGGCCGATGAAAAGAGTAAAAAGTTAAGGCCGAGTGTATCGGAGAGTGTAAAAGCGTAGACGCTACGTAACGAGCAGCGCGGAGGCCCTTCCGATTACTTTTCCGTCGAGTTATTGCGTCCGCGTTCCTCGTGATCGTTAAAAGGTAAACGAGCGGACGGTTCTTTTCGTGAGAGACGATGCTTTATCGCTTTATAAGTAGTCACGATGAAGTAGACAATCGTGAAGAGTTATTATTGCTTCGTTCCTTTCTTTTCGCAGTTATATCATTACGACCTGTTTGTACGAACGTTCGTCAGGATCGACTAAATTTCCTTCTTCCGTCTATGTTTTAATATCATAGGAGAAAGAGAGATATTACATTTTACCTAAGCCTAAAAAACGATTCAGAAAAAAAAAGCTGTGCTAATTTCAATCGTATGCTAATGCAATAATTTGTTGTAGAAGCAGAAATTGTGCATTTTTACAGCATAAAGATACAAAGCAGCTAAATATATTATTCGAATTTAAATCCCGCCTCCTCCCGATACTCCATCCGTTCGTAGTTTTAACACAAAGAGAATTATTTTAATTACATACATTTATATTTCCGTTTACGTATTATTATATATTTCACGAAAGTTGATCGCGCGTGTATATAAGATGTAAAACGGCATAGCGAATTAGCCGTGCATTTGTGCCTCATTCCGTTTGCGTAGGGAATACCCGTGCTAAGCGGGTCGTGCCTCCAATTTTAAGGCAAAGCAAACCTGACGTTTCCATGCCGTTGGTTTTCATTAAGAAGCCGGGCGGTAAGCAAATGTAACCGACTGGCCGTGCTTAGCATTCAGCCCCGTCCCTGCTAGCCCGGCTCTCCGCTATAAGTTTCCGTCGGTCCAGCGACCCCTTCGTAACCTTCTCTCGTTGTGTTTCCGGCCTTGGTGTAGTACACGCGGAGACGATAAAAGCGATATGCAAACGAGACACGTGCGCCGCTTGTCTCTAATTAATGTGTCAATTGAAACCACGCGCTCTGATGATATTTTTCGCTCGTTTCTTTTTTTCTTTTTATCAATTATTTAATTAAGATTGTTAACCGATTATCTGTGCGCAGTTTGTATGCGAAACATCACGGGTAGTTTTGTTTTAACGTGTTTGCATATCGAAGTAGTTGTAAGATTGTGTGCGGACTGTTATGTTAAAAGGTAGTTAGTTAAAAGAGCGACGGGTTAAAAGAGCGTAATTTGGAAATAACATACGAAGTTGCACGATAGAACAAGTGTATCTGCAAAAAAATGTTGCATCTCAATGTAAAACCGCTGTTGAATTGCAATTGCTCCGGACTATTTCGGGAAATTGATCATCCCGCACGTAAATATCGTCTAAAATCCGGAGCGTCGGAAAATCTTTTGAACGTTTCTCGCTCGTATGCCGGCGCTCGTTTGCGTGCTCGCTCGTTTCTCATTAGTTAAGTTTTTTTCCAAGATGCGCAACAAACGAGCCCCAGAAACGTAAACGCGCCAACAATTTTGCGCGATATACGCGCGCGCGCGTGTGAGTGCATTAGCGGGGTCTTAAATACCGCCACGTGGCTTCACGCGGAATTCTCAAGTGGCTTCGGTCGTCTCCAGGTCCAAAATCTTTCTCTCCACGCCCACGCATTCGGTCTGTTACACCGCGCCGCCGGTCGATGCTGTATACTACGCGCAATGTAAACGCTTCGTTACCGCAAAGCCAAGGGAAATGGAAAAGAGAGATTTCTGGCTTCTCCCACTTTATCCGCTTTCATTGCGCTAAACGCGCCGGGGAAAAGAAATCAGGCTGGTGGCTCCGCACCCGACCGAGTTTTCCTACGTTAGCACCGACTTAGCCGCTCTCTCCCGCAGTATCTCACGAAAACCAATGAAGCGAGTTCTTCCTGAGAATCGTGGGAGATAAAGTAGTGAACTGCTCTTTCCTCTATAACTTGGCGGGATTACGATTGCTTGGGTTTTACGTCCGACCTCTCTCGCGTCGCGCTTACATGTGAAGTTGTTGAAGATATTTCGTCGTTGACTCTTGTAGATGCAGGTGTTTTATATGTAAAGTTTCCGGAAATACGAAAGTTGAAGTTGGAAGCAGCGTTGTAAATTTCTACACGCAATGCCTCCAACACAATTTTGAGACCGCTCTCTATCGCTCACACACAAGGTTGCGAACAAATTAATGCTTTGTTCTGCAATTTCTTCCGGGGGAAAATTGCGTTACACGACGAAGTTCCCGTTCGTAATGCTCTTTTCGTCGCGTTGCAACGACGAGTTATCCCCTTCGGCAGCAGGCAGTCTCGAGAAATGAGAGCGGGAAGCGGGATGAGTGGATGGTGCGCGCGTCGTGGTGGTAAAGAGTGCAGAGGGTGCGAGAGAGGGAAGGCTTTGTGTTACAGCCCACAACAATGCCGGTGATGCAAGGGCCGTTCTCTCAAACGATAGTCAAGCTGGTGTACAATGGGCTGCAGTTTATCGGGCTTTTATTATTCCTTCTTCGAAATAACGCCACTTACCGCGTATGTTGAGCGTCCAAATATTTGGGTTTTATCGGTAAATATTAGAACTTTTCATTCTCCGCCACTTCAAGTCGCGCGCCTCCGGTCCATCGGCATACATTGCGGTTTAAAGTAAATTTATGGTCTTTTTGCCCAATTATTATTTTTCTTATAAAAAAATAACATACTTCTCTCTCTCTCTCTGTCTCTCTCTCTTTCTGCTTCTCTCCCTCGCTTTTTCCTTTTCCCTCTCTCGGCATATGTAAACCTCTTTCTAATCTCAGACACGCGCTAGAATAATATCAACAACGAGACATCCGCTCAAACATTTCCGAGCACATAAAAGTGTAACTTGACAACGCGAAATTGACCGTACGCGACGCGCGCGCACTCGTTTACCTTCTTTTTCCTTTTTAGGCGTGCACTTAGTTTCGTCCCATACTTCCTGAGCCGATCCAAGCGGAGTCTAGAGTTCTCAGCCCCGTAAATCCTTTAAGTGTCTCTCTCCGCTTTTACCACCCAACCGTCGGACCATAGATAGCGAACCGAGGGCGTAAGAGGACGGGGTTGGATTTGGGGGAAGGAGGGGAGAGGCGCGAGGGAGAGAACGGTCGTAGAGGCGGACTACTTGCACAGTAGTTGTACCATTTTTCTTTACGTACGTCCAGCCCCGGCTTATCCCGTATCGTTTCCGCGATGTAGTCGTTCTCTCACAATCAGGAGATTAGACGATAGTCATCTCGGTGATGAAGCCGCCTGGAGAAATAAAGTGAAGCCGTTGTTCACGACATGCGAGATTCTCTTCACGGTACTGTGATCTATCCGATGTGTACATAGCGTGTCCGAGTATGCGAAGATAAACGCGCCGACACAATGCACCCGCGACTGCAATGTTGATAGATATACAGGAGTCGCAAGAGACCAAGACGATTAATTACTGGAGAATTAATTGCTGCGATATATAAATAAATAAATAAGTACGGGAACCGTGGAACTCCGTCTTCAATCATACGTCTCTCTGCTATCGTTAGTTCAAATTGTAAGAAACTCGTAATTTTTTCAAGTTTAACGTTATTGTTAAAATATATCGCTATTTAATTTCTTTCTCAAGAGCGCAGTATATTTTTTTATAATTCTGAAATTTGAATTTTTTTATTATAAGGAAAGAAAGAGAAATATATATATATATATATATATATTAAAATGTTGTCTTCGCTCACTTAGAAATGCTGTTCAAAAGAAGAACATCGAATTTGCCAAGGCATTCGTACCGCTAAAGTTTATACATTATCTCTGATCGATACTCTGTATATCGTCCACAACGCTGTGTTAACTCCAGTTCTCTCAAATACCGCGGTAAGACCTCGTAATATAATCAGCGACTAAGAAGTTTCTCGCGAGGTTGCACTATTTGAAAAGTTAAAGGATAGTCACTCCACCACAAACTACGTCCGGATTTCCGCATTAATTAAGGGCGCGGGTTTCTGTGTAGACGAAGCGGGATGATTACTGTACCCGATACACAAGAGGAACAAGCTTTGAAGGGCTCTCCTGACGCGACGAGCGGATATCGCGGTAAGAAATAATAATTGTGACACCCGACTCGAACCTCGTATTTATAGCGACCTGCCGCAGTTGTATACACGTGCCGGGAACGTTACTCTTCGTAGTCCCGTCCTAACGATGCCGCTTTACTGATGGCAATGGCGGAAGGTGGTGCGGTGATGCTGTCGTTGCTGCTGGTAGCGGACGCTCCGGGCGCCGTGATTGTAATATAGGTCAACGTTTACACAGCTGCTTTAAGCTGGATTTACTGAAGAGCTTTTGCCGTGCCACGCCAACCGGAGCAAACTGGGACGGCAAATATATTTTTTATCGTACATTCATGTACCGCGTGTTCTCTCTTCTCTTCTTCTGCATGCTACGCGCAGAAATGGTTTTGCTCTGCTTGACGCGCGAATATATGCGCATGTGTGGGTGATTCTTCCATTCTGCTCAGAATTATATGCTAAAGTCGATCTAACATCTCCATATCGTCATCTCTCTCTCTCTCTCTCTGTGTGTGTTTCGTTTTTTACGATGTTGACACCGCGTGCGCGAGCGTGATTCTTCCGATCCTGTTTACCGCTCTATCGATCTGAATTTCTCTCTTGACGTAGAATTTGCCCAAACGCCCGGTGTGTCTGTCAGTTTAAGTCGGACAAATCTCCGATATTTCGGTTTAATCCTCGGATCAACGGTGTCTAGGATCACTGCGTCGTTATATCGGCGTGTGCTGCTCGACGAGAACACGCGGGTTGTCAATTAAAGTAACATAATCAATGACCCAAATCCACGCGGTGTGAGCAAAACCCACCCTAATTATATTCGTAACAGAGCCGGATGCGAACTACTGTTTCATCGTATTGTCTGCGGCTATATACATTAACCACATTAAATATGTAATCGCTCGGGTTAGAACTGGGCTTTTGACGCTGATAACGCAGAGTTTATCGATCCGGGATAAGATAGGGGTTGCCGTCAATGTGCGTCGCTTTGACGTACTTGTGTACGTCATGGCACACGCGAGCATGGCGAACGTGTCGCAAACAGAACTCGGGCTGCCATCTTCAAAGGCGTCGCCGCAGACTCAGTTTGCACTACCTGATGCTTAGTTTGTCTCGCGGTCTCCGCGATCTTCTTGCGAGGTCTTACTCCGAGATTGGACCGCCCACTCCGAGGAGCGCGTACGTGCATTTGCTAAGTGATTAATCTTTCACTTTTGAAAGTGGGTCACAATATATATATATATATATATATATATATATATATATGTATATATATATATATATATATATATATATATATA
>QVOA01017812.1:0-10199 GCA_014825685.1 Pseudomyrmex cubaensis | reverse complement strand
TTATATTTTATATATACGTGTATATATTTGTATATTAAAAAGTTTGTGTGTTAATCAATTTAATATTATACCTACGTAATATGCAAAATGCCAACGATGACATTCTCCTTACATGTACATTTGACTTATTCCTTATGTGAAATTTTTTTTCTATATGTATACGTTCAAGATGAAGAAGTAGCTAAAGTAACAAAATTTATTATCTTTCTTTCTTCTATAACTATATCAATTGTCAATATTCAACTATATTTAGAATAATTAGCAAAAGATGAGAAAGTTTGTATTTCGCGCATGTGCAGTTTATTTCGCGCACAAAGTTGAAGAAATTACACTATTATACCGTACTTATCGTGTGTATGTTTGTATGTATATATGTATGTGTGTATGTACATTTATGATACTATGTATATATGTACACAGATGTGTTTGCTTGGCGCTCGCGCGCTTTGTGAGCGTCAGTCTATCTTTGTTTCACATGAGCTGTGAAGACAGACCGACGCTTAAAGCGCATAAGCGCCCCAAAGCGAACGCATTCTACAACAGATGACTTACTGACTCGCTGTCAGCGGCTGTCAGTGAACGACAAGTTCAGCTCTCTCATCTAGGTCGGCATTGTTGTGTGGTGTTACGGATGTATTGGAGAGAGTGGAAGAAACACGCAGTTTTAATGTCTAGAACGGTAGTGAGTCATCGCGTGGAAGTGTGAGATATCACAGAGCAGAGAACACTTCACGACGGCGACGACGATAGGCATCATGGAAATACTAGATCCAAGTGTATCCAGGGATGATCAACCTCTCTGTATCAACGATTCTCTGGAGCGAGGTTTGTCCATATGATTTCCATAACATCCGCATTCCTGTATATCTTATCTCTCGCATAATTACGTATATTGTTTTCCTGAAAATAACAACGTCTGTTTCGTTAAAGCATTACGTATTACGGAACAAAGGAAACATATTAGCAGATATTACAGAAGTCAGAATGGTCTAATATTTTTATGATGCATCAATATATATGTATAACATTGCAATATTCAATATTACAAATGTTAATATTCAATAGTCTAAATCAAATATATATTAATAATTTTTTTAATTGATAGAATTAAGAATAACTTATTGTACAAGACTAAAAATACAGTTAAGAAACAAAAAATTAAAACAGTTTGGAAAGAAAAAACTCTTTCTATTTAATAATACTACAAGAAATATTGAAATATTATGTCAGAACAGTAAACACTTCTTGAAAGAAATAAATTATTATTCAGACTATATGCTATCTCTTTTGTCACATACACAATGATAAAAAACGTTTTCAAACATAAATTTTTCACAGATAAATTTTTTTTTAAACTTTTTATAAATTTCCTTTAGAATAATCTGCACAAAATATTGTTTGGAGTCTTGATATTAATTTCTCTTGGCTGTAAAAAATGCTCACAATATGATTTTGTGTTCTTTTAGTTAGTACATCCCAGATTCCAGTGGATACAAGATCATGTATAAAAGCACGCTATACATTGGGTTTCCTCGGTTTTCTTGGCTTTGCTCTTGTATATGCTATGAGGGTCAATTTATCAGTTGCTATTGTCTCCATGGTTAATCAGACAGCAATACCACATACTGAAGACAATGATACTAGTGATGTTTGTCCTAAAACTACGCCTATAAATGGAACTTTTATACCGGTTTGTGTGTTTGTTGCTTTCTCAAATACTTAGCGCTTTATCGTCTTACTTTTATATACGCAATATGTTTTTATTAGGATAATTTATAAATACAAAAACTATGGCTTTTTGATTATATGGGTTTTCCATCAATTCGAACATATTATTTATATCTTTGATAGATTAACTTTGATATTTATTTCAGAGCGCAGGAGAATTTGTTTGGGATGAGAAAACTCAGGGTATTATATTAGGTGCTTTTTTTCTTGGCTATGTAACCACAAACGTCCCTGGTGGTAGAATGGCTGAAAAAATGGGTGGAAAATTAATTTATGGTCTAGGAGTGTTTCTGACTGCAGTTCTGACAGTGATAAGTCCTTTTGCTGCTTATTGGGGCTTGATACCATTCCTAGTTGTACGAGTTGCAGAGGGATTTACTGAGGTAAATGTTATTATGTCTTAAAAAATTATGTAATGTTTCTCTCTCTAAAATTAATGTATTAATATAAAATAATTTCAAACTTAATTAAAATATCTGTAAAAGATTGTAGAGAAAATATTTATGACAAGATTTTCTAGAACAAAATAACTTTTTATTTTGCATCTTATATAGGGAGTAACATTTCCTGCGATGCATAGTATGTTGGCGCATTGGGTACCTCCCTTAGAGAGAAGCAAATTTGCTGCTCTAGTATACGCAGGTAATTTCTCTATTTTCTGATTAAACAAAGCACGCACTTGAAAATACATCGTATACTTTTCTTAGGTTCTAATTTTGGGACTGTCATCTCACTACCAGTTAGCGGTTGGCTCTGTTCTTTAGAGTTATGGGGTGGTTGGCCGCTTGCATTTTATTTGTTCGGAGGCCTCGGTATTGTGTGGTATGCATTCTGGTTGATATTTATATACGATACTCCTGCAAAACATGCAAGAATCGATCCTTCTGAAAAAGCGTATATCGAAGCTAGTGTTGAGAAAAAAGATGAGGTCAGTATTAAATTTACTTACGTAATTTTTAATATATTTCTTTGTATATGTGTGTGCGTGTGAACTGTTTTACACACACACACACACACACACACATATATACATGTTATAATTATATGTTTGAAACGCAACATTTCATTTTAGCAACTCGGATATTACATAAAACGAAATATGAATATTTGTTTAAATATTCTAAAATCCTATGTTTGCTGTTCGGAATCAGAAAGCGCTTTTATTATTGATATCGAATAAAATATTGAATTTATTATAGAACGCAATGTAAACATTTGTGCAAAGATGTGGTTTGGCTCAATGATAAGCAAATCATTCTGACGGTAGAATGATGATCCGGATGTACCTTGGCTGTCCGTCTTCACATCTCTACCCATATGGGCAATCACTATTACGCAATGCGGACAATCCTGGGCCTTCTATACTCTCCTGACTGAACTGCCAACGTACATGGACAAAATATTACATCTGAACGTACAACAGAATGCATTTCTCTCGGCGTTGCCTTATCTGAGCGCCTGGTTAGTGGGGCTTTGTATCTCGAGTTTTGCGGACGCGCTTCTCGCTCGTCGCATTATCTCACCCCTAGCCTCCTTCAAACTTTGGAACACAGTAGCTTCGTTGGGGCCTAGTCTTAGTTTCCTCGGCGCTATCTGGGCCGAATGCGATCGCATGACCGTGATGTTGATGCTTGCTGGGCTAGGCTCTCTTCAGGGTGCGGTATATGCCGGGAATCAGATGAATCATATTGCGCTGGCGCCACGTTTTGCGGGTACCTTGTACGGATTGACGAATGCCGCGTCGAACGCGTGCGGTTTCTTGGCACCATTCGTTATTGGCAGAATAGTACAGGGACATGTTAGTATATAATTGTTGCATTTTTAGTTTTTCAAAAGTTTTAGGAATACGAAATGTATGGGTTTCTCTCTTTACGTTGTAGGAAACTTTGGCACGTTGGCACACGGTTTTCTGGATGGCAGCAGGAATAAACATGGCTACCAATTGCTTTTACCTGATGTTTGCATCAGCTACTGAGCAACCATGGAGCAAAGGTAGCAGTTGATGACAATGTCGTATTAGAGGTGTGATATTAAACGTGGAAAATAATATATTCTTTAACCGTGTTGCACACAGTACGTTTTAATTTAGTTGAACTTTATATTTCGGTAAATAACATACATAGTGCTAATCGTTTCTGAGATAGTTCAAAGTTTGATAATTCAAAAAATATTTTTCTAAATTATTTTAATTTAGTATAATTCTTTGTCATTTTTTTTGTACAATGACAAATGAATCAAATGTGGACAAGTGGATCTGGTATTATCAATTTGTGATACGTGATACATAAAAGTGTGATACATAAGCGGTGCTGTGTGGGTTCTGTTTTAGACGATTGGAATTGATTAATATACACTGGTTTATTTCTGTTTTATCTTACAAAATTTCAACGATCCAGCTATACACTACGTTCGAATTGTAAAAACGTTCGCAATCCAAGACGAATTTAGATATTGATAAACGCAGCAGTGTTCCATATAACATCAGAAAATAAAAGAATATAAAACTAAATATATACACATAATATATTACTAATTATGGAACACGTCTGATGTAAAATTGCATTTACTTTTGTATATACATTCATATAAAATGTTCTATTTATTATGAACATTTAAACACATACTAATACAAAAAGTAGACCACAATTGTATATTTAATATATCTCTTATTTAAAATTTGCTAATTTTATTTAATATGTAAAACTAAATAAAAATGATTGTAATAGAGAAAAATAACTATTTGGAAATATAATGATTAGTACGTATAAAATGTAAATGTCATTACAAAAAACAATTATAAATTTTTTATTTGTAGTTTAGAAAGATATGTTGTTATTTCTAAATATTTTAACATTCATTTGTTGCTTTAAAAAAAGAAAAAATGATATATAACGCCAAAATATAAATTAGCTCTCTGTAATAAATAAATAAATAAATATTTGTTGAGAAACAATTTGTTTAGATTCTATGTGATGTAACTAGAACTTTTACTTATTCACTCACTCACACACACACACACATACAAACACATAAAAAAAATCCTGATAGTTAAGTTAAACAAATAAGCAAATAGAAATCATTAATGTCATAATTACATATATTACGACAAAAACTATATGGAATATTGCATTTATCATATACATTTAATCTACGTGTTAATATTTATATTACAACTTTATGTAACGATATATATATGCAAAATATTGTTACTTTTTAGTAATGTACAATATATGTTTGTGTTATACACAAGTACCTACTCATATATACACGCACACGCGAGTATATGTAAATAAATTATATAAAAACTACTTTTTTGTTTATTTTAATTGGATGTAATAATAGGTGTCTAGCGCAAGTATAATAGAAAATAAGCATGTGTATACACAATAATATATATAATATACTTACATATAAATTTTTAATCAGTTTTTTCATTTGTTTTTTTAATTTTCTTTTAATAAATTTTGATGTTGAAACATATTTTATATGCCAATCTTTATAGTTACTTATAGTAAAAATGATATTAAAAAAACGATATGTTTATTTCTATATCTAGTACTTGTGAGAAACTCAGGAAACATCACTGATATATAAAGATATGTTTAAATAAAAGTTTTTATTTTCGTCAATGAAGAATAAGAAACTCAATTTTGTAAGCAAGTAATGAAACAAATTCAAATAAAACATCTAAATTTAATTTTAAATGTTTATTTTGACTAGGTTTTACGTTTTTTTTCGTAAAAATTTACAAAAATGTGTTTTTGTCTTTTAAGGCTATTGCACACAAATCGCCGTAGCCGTAACGTAATAAGACATACCGTAAACACTGACCAATTGTTTATATTCGAAAATAGCAGCTTTATGATTTGAAAATTCTTAATACAATTGGTTAATTCTTATTGTCTTATGTTACGACTATGGCAATTTGTGTGTGAAAACTTTTATATGTGTAAAACATTATTAATGAGTAAAATTAAATATAAACAAATACTTTCTACAAAAGATTAAGTTATGTTTGGCATCGTTATAATACCTGGTTGAATGTATAAGATTGACATTGACACAAATACTATTATTATCTGAGATCCTTTTGCATCCTGTTGCAAACGATTTAATTCCACAGGTTGAAGAAATGTTGGAGAGTCGTCTTTTCTAAAATTTAGTTAAAGATTACTGAAATGACATCGACACACGTACTAAAGAGAGAAATAACTTTGAAATAAAACAAAGTATACCTTATTATTACCAGACTGTACAATGGTTGACCAGGATTAGACTTTTTATAATGACTACAACAAGAGTACACATTGTACGATATTTTATATTTGTTCTTTTTCCTTCTTACTGTTCTCTCAGGTGCTGATTTGATTATAGCGAGTTTATTGAGAATCTCAGTTAGTGAGGAGGCACTTCTTGAACTGACCAACGGATCGCTACGCTTCACAATTTGCACTTCATTGCACTCCTCATTCCCAGTGTTATGATCTTCATCGTCAATAGTAATAGTTTTCTCTTCAGACCATTTTTTCTTCAACTCAGTCCATGAATTAGTCCCTGGACAAGTAATGAAAGAAGGTCGATTAACGATCTCTTGACTGGCTTGACTATTTCTATTAAAGTTGGTCCATTGTCCTCTCGGAAGAAGATGTGTATTGCATGGCATGTTTTCCATCGGTCTTCGCTGAAAGAATCTCTGCTGCCATAGAAAATTCTGATAAAAAATGTGTCGGAATTGATTCTCCGCGAAGAAATGTCTCATTCGAGAAGGAAATCTCTCCATAATCGGTGTCGTGAAGTTATTCATCTGTATAGTAAGTCTTCTACTTTGCTGAAGAGCATTCACCTGATTTCCAAAAGTAATGAATATATTGTCTTGCACACAAATATCTGTACCATAATTGAAAGGAAATCTGTCTAGGTAAGGTAAGTCAAAGCTTGTGCCTTGGACTTGATTGAGAGGCAAAAGCGGCCGGGATGGATATAAGGATAACTGTTGATTTGGGAAAGGATCACTTCTGTGATTAATAGGATTTCTATACTGATGAAATACATTTTGTCTCGCATTAATTCTAATATTTTTGAAATTCCGTCGAACTTGTTGGTCGACTTCCTGCATGTGTTTAATTTTTGTTCTATTGTAGTGATAAATAGTATTTTGAGGCCTTATATTATGTGGTATATACCGTCTCAAAATTTTCCCCGTAATATCAGATTTAAAAGCGATATTTGGTAGCAAATTCAACATTTCCATTCTTGTCATAGAACGTGGCAATTCCTGAATCTCATCATCAGAAAGATCAATTACCTGAATTGAAAAACAAATAATTTCGTGAATTTCATACAAATTGTAATTTATGTATGCAATATTTACAGAATTTGTAGGATATATAATTTGTTTAGATCCTTACTTCATGTTTCAATTTCTTTGATGATTCGCTTGTTTGTGTTAACAATTTTCGTTTCTCTACGTGTTTGCGATTTTCATCGAAATTGATTATAGAAATCTCAGGAGATGATACTTTGTCCGTCCTTTTCGGTAATTGTTTAACATTGCGTTGGATCCGTACACCAGGCCATTTCACTGTTTGAGAAGGTGCGACATTTGAATTACATGTTGTAGTTTTCAAAATTTTAATATTATCTAGCAAAGTCTCATCGGAAATAATTTCAGGTTTCGAATTACGAATTTTCTCCTCCTTATTTACGCCACCTTGTGATGTATTGTTTTCCAGTTTCTTAGAAATATCATAGACAATTTTTTTATTTTCTACACTATCTAAAAGATTATTCATTACGTCATGTATTATTTGTTCAACAGGCTCTTTTGCTGCAATATTTTGCTGAGTTTTTGTACAAGGACTAACACATGTATCTATTATATTTTTTGGCGTTTCCTTTGATTTTTCTGTGGTTTGTTTAATTTGCGACTGACTATCGCATATTCTAAGTCCATTTTCAGGATTAACAATCATTTTTCGTTTGGAAACAGGTTCATCTAGCTTGTTTTTTTCTGATTCTTCATAGTGATAACGCTTGATATGATAGCCATAACGTGTTAATTGACTATATACTCTGTATTCTTCCAATGTACATAATGAGTCATCAATAAGAATTGCATAAGCTTGTTGAATTGAGCATGGAAAGTTATTCCACAGAAGTTCAAGGCAATTCTATAATGTGCATATATAGAAACTAAAGTCATATTATAATTATATTATAATTAAATTATAGTATAATTTTAGTTTTAATATGATGCTTTTAAAACATACATACATACATATATGTATGCATATATGTAAAATATATAAAAATCTTAAAAATACATACTTTTTCTAGTAAAAATAATGCTTCTTCTGGTAATAAATATAAAATACTGTTTTTTTCTAGACCAAAACTGCTCCAGTTTAGTCCAGATCTCTTAATAACTAGAGCTTGTTTTTCAGCTGCTATCCATTCAGCACTAGCTAATTCTGAAGCATGTTCAACTCTTTCAATACTTAACAGGTCTCTTCGATTTAAAAGTATTTTTTCCATCTGAACATTTTGAAGCCAAGAATTATTGGGTTCATAATGCTTCATTTCATTTTTTGGTAATATACTCAAAGATCTTTTTGCATTTTCCACAATGGAACATGCGGTACCTTTATTTTCCAATAATTCTTCTGCCCTGTTTATATAAAAAGCATCAAATGTTAATTGATTACATATGTAAAAAGATACATTTTGATTACAATAATTAGGCAATCTTTTCGTATGAATTAATAGCGGAACAAACTCACGTCAGCATGTTACAAGGTAATTTTTCACATATTTCTTCCATGACAACGGTATATTATAGATCTGGCCTTTTTATAATTTTCGTGAACCGTCGCAAGCTTGAAGCATGAAACAGATGTGAAAAGGTGTAATCAGGTATTTCACTGGGCAGTCGGCAACAAGAATTAGGCGCGAATGGCCGAGCCAGGAGTAGAGAGGGGTAAGGAACTTTCTCTCCAGACGCCAGTAGCGCCAACAAACGCTTACTGACTAAAGGTAATAAGTAATATAAATTAAGCGGAAATCTGCTTTACTCATCGAGTAGGCCAAAATAAAAAGAGCAGAGATTTCTCTATTCTGATTGGTCAATTTAAATGCTGCTCTACCCGACAAAAGTTTTTGGAACACAGTTCTCGAAGTTGTGTTCCTACGTCAGTGTACGTGTGTATGTGTGACGTGGACGTGAAGTGTCAAACTGTTGCTCACCGTTGGTGATTGCTCCGTTTTTTTTCGGAGCATTTTCGGAGCACGTGTATCCTCAATTAATAAACATCGTTAATGAAGACGGAAATACAATTGCGTGTACTTTGTGAGTTTGCATCACTTTTGAGGAAAGAGATTTTATTAGCAGTGTAGAGAAGTATATAAGATAATATATATATATTGTTCCCGCGCGTTTTGCTCCAAAATAGTAACAGTAAGTACGTAGCACAAACGTGCTCCGATAAAAATGACAGCATTTCTGCAGTTTGATTCTTACATAAGCGACAAAAACGCGAAGAAAGCGCTAGAAAGCTACGTCGGGATCCTGCAAGAAGCATTTAAACATTATCAAAGTACGTATGAAAACAATTAACAAGACTGATCATTTAACTTTTTCTATAATAATATAGATATTAGTAATTATGTGTAAAATTTATATATAGTTCACACTTTTCGTACACTTTTTATAAAGTTTTAAATTTATTATTTATATATCTTGGAGTTACAAATAGACTGCGTTCCGTATTTATTGCCTGCTGTACTGGAAATCTATAGCACATGTGACGTGAAATATAGATTTCTAACACTGGCAGTGAATATCGGAACGCAGCCATAAATGTTTTTGGAAGACGTATCTCCCGCCCTCTGATGGTGATAAACGGAACTAAATGAAAAGACGCGCGCGAAAATGTTATCAGAGTAACTGTATTGTGTTGTTCGGAATCTATATTTTACTTGAAAGAATTCTTATTAAAACTAGAGATAACATTTTAAAGAATATCTTTACGGACAACATTTTGTGGAATATCTTCTTGCGATCATACACATTTCCATCATCAATGATCTAAATTAGATCGAAGACTTGATTCTTCTAAGAAAAGTTTAGAAAACAGAAGACGACAGAGGTCGAGAATAAGCAAGTTCGGTGTTTATATTTTACAGATTTACTGGATAATTACATAAAGTTGCAAGAGGAACACAAACAGTGTAGCAGGTAAGTTTTGATTGATTTTATTTTTATGAAATGTATATTTTATCATTTCACTTCAAATTCAATATGCATTTAGAGATTATTCCCTTCTTACTACTATTATGACTAATTGTATGTATTATATGTAAATAGATCAAAATACATTTTGATTGTATTTATGTTGCAGTCAGTTCTCATCTAAAGTTGATGAATTTTGTACACGCATAAAAGAAGAATTACCATCTCAGACACACATAAAAGA
>QVOA01017803.1:0-19660 GCA_014825685.1 Pseudomyrmex cubaensis | reverse complement strand
ATAAGGTATACGATAGCGTCAAGACAGTGACACTCATTCGGCGGATACTTTTATGTACTTGGCGTCGAGACGCTACCGCGTCTCTTGATTAAGAACTTCAAAATCATTGTAATAAAAATAAAAGAATCTTTCTACGCAACTGGAAAAGAAAATAATTATTAAAATATCAAAAATGGCGATTTTTAATGTTATGAGGAAAATGCATGAGCAACAGCGCAATCAGCTCGGCAATCTGTTCATTATTTTGTCGCACTCAAAGTAGAAAACAATAGAAATGTAAATACATAACAAAGTAAAAATTAAAATCCTTCTTAATTATTGCTAAAAGATAGGTAAGGATAGATACCATTCCGTCCCCTTTTTCCTCTGATTAACTGTAAACGTATGTTTTGGTAATTTGGCAGCACAGCGTACATTACGTTTCTTTCTTTCTTCATTTTGTGCAATCGCTATCTTACTTTTATTATTAAAATGTTTTTTCACTTTTCCATCACTTAAACGACGCTGGTAATTTTACTACAGCATGAAAATACCGACTAGCAGCTAATGATTATATAGTTAGTGGCGGAAGATGCGCGCGCGCGCTCAACGATTTGGCAAATCAATGTTAAATGGATGTGCATATTGTTGCGCTGACAACAATTACAGCTGCGGTGTTCTGCACTAAATATTTCACACGCAACGCAATCATTTGGCAATTAAAGTTGTTGTTACGGTGTGAGGTCCGTAAGAGCTTTATGGATTGCTCTGCGGAATACACACGTCGCGCAGAAAAATCGTCCCACCACGAATCATTTCCTTCGCGGCCATCGAGCAAACGTCTAATTAGAGGACCCGATGTCCGTGCCAAAGTCACTGCGCTTGTTCGTCGGATGTCTACCAGTTAGTCACGTCTCTCGATCATCAGGTGAATTTATCAAGCCGAGACAGAGAGAGAAGACGCGGAGAAACGTGAAAAAGGAACACATATCGCTTAGACCGAGCCCTCGCCGCGTGGAACTTTACTGAAGGCGGCGGAGAAATTAGCGGCCAAAAATAGAGCCTAATGCGACGCGACGATTATGAACTTACTTTAGTATCGCCGCTTTCGCATTGTGCAACACGACGCATGACGAATGTGCGAATTATGTTTGCGTAGAATGACGCCTCTGTGTGTTCAGACGTTAAATATAGCAGCGGTTTTACGATTATGTTAGAAACTGTTTCAAGAGAATTTTTTAATGCAAAATCTTAATATGATTATAATTAATATATAACGCAACTGTGTGCGCGTATAATTTTTAATAAATTAGAAGATATTTTATTATCATAAAAAAACTATTTAAAAAAATATAGAAGAGATTATCGAGAACGTAGAAGCTTTTTTCACAATCAGGTTGTTTGATGCAATCTGTCTTCCCAATATAAGTCTCTCGATTTAAGCGAATTTCTTCAGCTCATGACGCAGTTAAAAGATGAACGCGCAGGAAGATGTCATTCGTTAAAGTCCGGATGGAACAGAGAGACGATCTCGACCGGCGCGTCTCGGGAACAAATGCCAAGTGGTCGAGTACGTCTCGGGTTCAGGACGAGCCAAGACAATTTCTTTAACAACTAGCGACGGGAGGAGGTTTCTTAGCGCCTTCGGGCTCTCATTGTCGGTCTTCTTAAGAAGTTCACGAGAGTGCCGAAGCTTGACTTCGCCGACCCTTGGCGTCTAGCTTGAGGATGTCCATTCCTTAATTTGATTCATACAGCGCGAATGCACGTGCTCGCGTAAAGTCAACTTTTTAGAAGTAATTTACTTCTCGCAGTTACCACAAATCAGCTTTCAAAAAAAATATTTTTTTTTAAGAGCCAACATTTTATTTAACTATACTTTCGAAAAAAATGGATAATTGGACAGAGAATATTATTTATTTGACTTATAATCTGCCTTATATTTCTTGAAATTTGGTTTTGTCACTTCGAAATCCATAAGCTTTACATTTTTTTATAATTTGACCACGTTATCACTTTGAAATCCACAAGCTTACATGTATTGCGTGAAGAACATAGTGCACTCAAGATATATATATATATATATAGTTATTATACTATAGTTTCTTAATGGAACTGTGGCCATCTGGAGAGTGAATAGAAACGAGATAGTAATTAATGCACATGTGACCTGATTATTGTGTTGGATACATCAGCGTAGGTTAATGGATCCTTATATTATCTCTCGGACAGGCTATGACATACCACGGCACGACCTTATCACACGTTTATACATTACATAAAATATATAGAAGTGTTAAAAATATCAAAATGTGAAAAAACACATTTTGATAATTTAACGTTTTACATTGCTTTAAGCTGAAAAAGTGTGTGCGTTTTACAAGTTCGTAAAAATAATAGAGAAAAAAACACTTTCAATAGCTTAAGAGATTGAAAGATTTCGTTTTTTATATCGAAAAACTCAACACAGGATGACTCGGTAAAAAAAAAAATTGCAGGTTGCGACGTTTAAATTGTGCTTTAAAGTCGGACCTCGTGCCGCGCCGTTGTACATACATCTCCTTCTTCTGCCGGGAATCACGACAGTGTTTTATTTGCTTCCTGCTGGATCTGCGCCAATACGCCAATAAAATTGTTCCTTTCTGCGAGCCGAAAACGTCTTTTCCTCTGTGGCTTCCGCACGGCCATCTCAATCCCGAAAGTCTGCTTTTATCGCCAGTTCAGAAACTCCCGCGGTTCTCGCTTTAACCTTATACCGGTTTACTTTTATGCCCTCGCGACAGAATTATTAGAATCATATCGTAAATCTGAACTGCAGGAAGTGTACGTTTATCCTAGCGACACACGCGAAATTATCCGGCGGCCAACTCAGTGTGTACGAAGAGAGACATTAAGAAACGCATAAAGCTCTTTATTCGTTCCTCATGTCGCAATACGTTCCGCCAGTGTGAACTCTGTGCCAGTTGTCTCTTGTACACGAACATTTTGTTAAACTCTACGAGGTTTTGATTTTAATTAAAACCGAAGTGACAAATTGCGTGCGTATACGAAAGTCCGATGCTGGTCTATTGAGGCGCTACGCAACTGACGTTAATTTATGAGTCAGCTACAGAAGAAGTTCGCAAAAGGCATTCGATGCTCCGCGAGAGTGGCATTGTAATAATGCAAGTACCACAACCGGCAAGTCTTATCACCGTACGATGTATCGAGTCAATTGATCAAGGTAGATTTTACTGTCAGATAAATCACACCGATGAACTTTGCGCGCGCGATTTATGGCGGCCGCGCGATTCTTCGTCCGCGGGTTCTTCGTTTTCACGGCGCGTACGACGCGCGCGCGCGACTTTATGACGGAGTTTCTGCAGAAGTCGTATATATCACGTCGCTTTCTCGGACACTTTGCGAACCGCGGCGCTGCCGCGCGCGCGCCTTATATCCCAATATCTTATCGAATATTATTTACAGGCGCGTGTACTGGTTGAAACTTGCGGGAATTTAATCCGACGCTATTCCGCAGATTCGCGCAAGAAGGGGAGAACGAACACGAGAGGGAGAAAAGAGAGAGAGAGAGAGAGAGAGGAAGAGAGGGGAATCAGAAACGGCGCCGGGAACCGCCGGATATAAATTAGACGAACTCCGCAGCCGGTTGACTCCGCCCTTTCCGCATCCGAGTGCCAAGTTAGTCGAATTTTCCGCGATTCTTCCACCGGGGAATTTGAACTTGGTCCCTCGGCGCTATTTGCCGTTTCTCTCTGCCCGAGATTTACTATAGAGCGCGCGGTCGCATAAAGCCGAATTTCAAATGCTACGTCTACGTAGAAATCGAAAGGCGGATCCGGCTAATCGCTCGTTCGTTGTGACGTATAAAGGGATTTTCCACGAGACTCTATAACGCATTACGCTTTGCTTTTTCTCCCGCTTCCTCGTTATCGTCGAATTATATCGGGACTATCATACCTTTGTTAATTTTTCTCTGTGAGTGTTATTGCAATTTCTTTATATTCTCTTAACGGGGGAGACGCGTTCCCCTCGCGCCTCAGATTTCAATTAAGGATTTCATTATAATCGTTACGCTCCCGTTCTCCTTTCTCTCGTGGATAATTAACATTATTATTCATAATTGCATCGCCCTTTCTCGTACATACAAATTCCATTTACCTACGTTCAGTTTATCGAATCGACTCTCTTGTGGATGGGAAACGATCGAACAAAAAAACCTCGTAAATTCTTGGTGACCGCATTTCGTTCGACCGGCTAAAAAAACCAAAGATTACGAGATATGACTTGCGGTATCTCGAAGACAGATTAATCGAATTACAAGATTCGCGGAAGGGGATGTATCTTTGAGTGAGTTTAGTACCGTAGCTCGTGTACTCGACCCTGACATCGATTATACGGCGTACGAGCTCCGGGTGAGCGCTGCAGCACGAGTACAATCCTAGTTGTGGTGCTATTAGGCACGCGCAGTTAGCATTGCATGTAATGACACACCTCTTGCAGCGGGGAGGATGCCGTTCGTCTCGTCTAGTTGCCCAAAGGTCGGTCGTGCCCGCACCGGAGGATATTCCCCCGACAATTGTGCTAATGTATGCGAAACACACCGAAATGCTTATCCGAACTCCGCTTATCAACACAATAATTCTTCTATTTAGCGACCGTTAGAATATTTTTTTTTATTCTATTGCGCGCGATTGCGCGCGGCTATATGTTCAATTACGCGCACACTCGCGCTACTTAGAAATGCGCTTTTTTTCCCGTTTTCTCTTACAAGAGTTTCACGTGGATTCAACGAAAAACTATTATCGCACTCACACGTCCGATCGGATCGAGCAAATAACTCCCAATTATCTCGAACGTAGGAACGTACGTGAGAATCTACTTAACGATATCTAAAATGCGCTCGGTTTACCTTCCGCGACCTCGTGCGAGCGGCGACGGAATACAAGAGACTCGGGTTTAAAATACGCCATGTGAAACGGGAAAACACGACGACCCCATTGTTGGACGCGTGAAATACCGCGATTACAAAACGTGATGTTCTAAACTTTCTCGATTTTGACAATATAAACTTGCAAACGACATTTTTTTGTGTGTTCGTGAAACGTGTTTGTAAATCGAACACCGACATTTCGCGCGTTTAATCTTAAAAGTCAAGATGCATTCTTCGGATGCGCAGATAATCCTATCGCTCTCTCTCGGGTATTCTTGACGCCATTAACGCGTCGTTTAAGATCCGGGTGCGTTCAGCTGGACGCGCATTTGGTCGAAACTCGCGAATAAAAAGCGCTGTATGAACATGCCACGTTGAAGATCGAAAGCGAGGAGGATCAGAAAAAGAAGCGACGAAAGCGAAAACGCGTGCGAACAAGTTCTCGCGATCACATACTTGTTGACGAATTTTGCTGAGGGACCTGAAAAGAAGTCCGATTACAGAGAAGAGACCAAGGGACTTTACTCCTCAACGCGACAAGTCGAAGAAAGCGACCGCATTACTTAATGGACGTGCAGCGGGCAGTTTACCCGGTCGCAAAAAACTGAGGACACGTCCGAGCGGATACGCTTTTCGACGTTCCTTTTCTTTCTCTCTCTCTCTTTCTCTCTCCGCGAGTCGGTTTCACGTCTCGTGAGCCACCGTAATAATTATGTCACTTCTGTACGAGCATGTCATGCGCGCGCCTTTTGCGACGCGCGCGGGCGATCGATGTCGATCCGCGAGATCGAGATTTGAAAACAGATTCGATCATGGCGCGAATCTTCATGGTGGCCGTTTAAATGCGCGACAGCCGTGACACTTCGCGATGGTTTTACGCGCCGGAACAGAAAACCGCGTCTGGAACCAGCCGCGATGAATCTTAAACAGCTGGGCCCTGTTCTCTGGGCGACACGGTAATAAATGTAAGGGAATTACCTGATTACGTCGCCCGGGGAGCCGAGGATACAGCTGAAGAAAGAGCCGAAAAAGATGGCCGACTTTGGTAGCGAAGAGAGATCCCGAGATCCGAAGCGAGAGAGAAAGAGAGCGATCGATCGCTTCGGGAGGCAACCGACATTTTTATGCGGCATGAGCTGTGCCGCAAGAAAGATTTACGTAGAGGAAGCCTCAGTAGAAAGCTGAGATATGTGCAGTTTATGCTGATGCACCTCGTGCACGTGCTACGTGCGTGTTTGTGATACGTTACCGTGATTCGTACAAACTCTCAATATATTTTTTTCTCAAACGCGAACGCGCTACACAACGTCCGGTGTTTCGTTCGAAAGAATTATTGATCGAGAAAAATCCATAATTTTCTCTAAACTATAAAAACTCCTCTTCTTCGTTTGGTAGTTTTTAGTAGGTTACGCCAATGAAAAGGATATCCCGCACCACGAACACGTCGTTCGGATTTCTCCTATGCGAACGGACATATAACCGCGAGGCTAGAGAACGGATGGAGTAGACGGCGCGCGATAAGTTTTCGACCTGACGATAAGCTGGTTATCTTAACGGCGCGAATATACAACGTCCTTCGCTTCTTCTCTCGCAAAGGTTAAACGACCGCTGCGCGATCGGCGTTCTATAAATTAGCCGGTTTTACGATCGCGCGATATTCAATAATAAAACAATAACTGTGTTATTATCATTACAACTATCTTATAGATTCGGCCGCGACGGGGTTTACCCGTTTATTATCGTTAACTCGCGATTGCCCCGCTCGAAATACGTGGCGATTCTTTGTGCGAGTCTCTCTCTCGCGCGCGAACTTTTTAATTTTAAGTGAAAAAAATGTCTCTTTGTGATAAATGTCTCTTTATTAAATGTCTATTCCAGCAAAGTTTATGAAAGAGAGAATTTTCCAAGTTCTTCGATATCATAAACTTCGCGTTGATCAACATCGTAAAATACAGAGATAATGGAAGCGTAGCCGCGTACGTGCGCGAAACGATAGAGTGAGGTGCATAAGCAACTCTAACTCGGGACAGCAAATTGAGAGGCGCCGCCGCCGTCGCGGAACGTATCTCGATAGTATGCAGATGCGAGATGCGGGCAGTTAGTTTTCGCGAGTTGACAAGCGCCCGATTTAATAGTGTCCGCGCTTGCGCATCCGCGTGAAAGTGCGGCGGGCGATACACCTGCTGGATATACACGTATGTATATGTGTGTACACACATCGTACATCGCGGCGCGAAGCCGCATACGTTGGAGCGCGAACCGCGCGAGTCGTACATCGAATAGATCTGCTATCTGGGGGAAACGAATCGACCGGTCGATGCATCATTTGTCGCGCCACGCACGCTAAAGTTGCGGCTCAATTATGGAGCGCGCATATATGCGCGCGCGCGTGCACGCTCAGTTACGTACATACGTGTATATTAGCGACGGGGGGGAGGGAGGGGAAGAGGCAGGGATTTAAAAAAAATTGACATACGAAACGCGAACCGGTTTTACGGCGGTTCGATTAATTTTCGGACGAAGTAACAAGGCTTGAATTGGCAACTTTTATAAGCTATTTTACTTAAGTATTCCGCGCGGAATCAGTCTCGATAGCTGACGATACCCGCTGTAAATTAAGAACACTCGGAAGAATTGATAGTCCGATACTTATATTACTGAATATTTTAAGCGCTTAAGATAATGTCGCCGTGCGCGATAAAGTTTTGTACAATTTATTTATATGATAATAAGATCATTTATATTCTTAATTGAGATGTGAGACCCGGGAGAGACGTTTCTCCGTGAGAAATACGGTGCACCTTATTTTACGGATTTGCACTTTTGATAGCGTATGTGCAGGCACTTTCGGCTATACATTCTCTCTCTCTCTCTCTCTTTTTTTCTCTCTCGCGAAAATTTCATGTTTACAAAACCTGTATACACGCTATGTGGAACATGTTGCGCGCAATTTATGGGCGCAGCGCGTATACGTTTTCGTTCTCCTTTCCTTTCACGAGGACATAATACTCCATCTTACGCTACATTTGCACTCGTCTAAAACAGGTACAGTGACACGCACGCGCCTTCCCGTGAAATTTTGAAAATAATCGCTATTATTATCCGCCGTGTAAAATTGCTCGGGCGCGTAATGCGCGCGTTCGAAACGTTTTGTCCAGATCACGCTGAGTGATTCGCGAGCGCTAGCTCGGTCGAGCATTATTATCGATCGGCTATCAGCTTGGGCCGAATCGATGTATCATTTGTCGCCTCGCGTGTTGAATTCGCGTTGGCTGACCGATCGTGTACACGTGTGCCATGCGTGCGCACGGCAGTTTTGCACCTGCGTGCACTTGCTTCAACGTGTGAGCGCGCGCGATCGCCCGGAGTGGTTCGGGCCGGCGTTGAATATGCATAAATTGAAGAGACGAACCAAGAAGCCGGACTGCGTCATTACAGCCGAAAGCGTATGTGCATGATATATCCGCGCGCGCATTTGCGCGCTCGTATCATTTCCGAGAAAACAATCGGCAGATTGTGTCGCTGTACATACGTGTCGCGAAATTAATTTCTCGCGCGAGAATCGCTGCGCATTAATGTCGCAGTAAGTACGTAATCGCTCCCGCATCCCGGAGTGAAAACGAAAGTTTTATTTCCATGTAATTACCTCCCCCCTCCCTTTCCTCCTCCTCTCTTCCCGCCATTATCTCACACACGTGTCTCACACACGCGAGGAGTCGCAATTTGTTTAACTAGTAGTTAGCGTTGTAATACAACTTCTGTGGGAGTCAGATTACACGGCGGGAGCCGAGCCACGACGACGTTCGCATTCTCGCCGCTTTCGGTCTGATTTATTATTTATTAAGTCGCGGAATCATCCGCGGCGGATCATTTGTCACGTCCAGCGCGGCGAAACTAGCGTTTCTGTTATCGCGTACACGCGTACCTACACGTCACTAGCGCGCGGGTTTTCTCTGTGAGATTCGAGCGACCGCCAGGCGGAAGAGCGAGGCTCTAAGCGAGAGATGACAAATGATCGGGTTCGCGGTAATCACTGCGCGCGCCGCGCGTGTTTCGTGTACATTCGAATGCGTGTGCGCGATCGTTAAAGTCCGCCAGGTACACCTGCAACCGTCGCTTCTTTCGCTTTCCTCGGCGCAAAATAAAAGTACGCCCGTTGCGAGATTAACAGAGCGAGACGAGAATATCGGCAGAATAATCGTCGGTCGCGCAAAAATCGCGGCGAAACCTTGCAATTGCGTTTATCAATTCTTCCTCGTGTATTACCGATGCGCGCTATTTCCAGCTCGCAGGCTGCGAGCGTGTGGATGATGCGTACACATAGCGCGTAGAGCCATACATATCTATGGTTGATATCACGTGGAAAACGAATCGTCGAACTGATACGCATACGCGGCTCGACGATACATCATTTGTCACTTGGGCACTAAATTCATACCTCAATTATCGGAGAACGTTATATACGTGCGCTCGCATACGTTTCGCGCGTAAACGAGGAGCGGATAAACGGAGAGAGACTCGCGGAAAGGTATTTAATGCTAACGTTAGAGCTAACAGTTCTCGCAAGCGCGCGCGCGTGAGAGAGAGAGAAACCGGATGTTTGTCTAGAATTTGAATAACCGACCGCGCGTGCACGAGATGCGCGTTGCTCGCGTGCTCGGCTCGCATTCGCGTCGTATGTTTATGCATTAGTCGTTCCGCACGTGCGGCTTACGAGCAAAAAGCTCAAATGGAAGAATGCTGGAAACTGCGCGTTGTGTCATTAGAGCAAACTCGTTACATTCGGATTGTGTAAATCATCTCTCACACTCTGCTCTCGCACTTATCGCGCGCGCGCGCGGTGTGGCGCGTCAACATATCTCGTCGTATCATTATCGCATCTAGATCCGTCAATAATTCAACGAACGGTTTACTCGTCTTTTAGCATAATCACTGCGCCTCGCGCGAAATCGGGTCGTTAATAAATCGCCGCATCGTCATTTACGCGCGAAATTACGCGGCGGGGCAGCAAGGAGTCGTGCATTTACTACGGCTGATCCGGTGAAAACGAATCGGCTGGCCGATACATCATTTGTCGCGGTTCAGCGCTAACTTGTGACTCAATTATCGAACGCGCGTGTATGTGTGCGCGCGCGAGCGTTGCGAAAACGCGCTCGCGCGCTTGTATAGCCGAGAGGCTTGTATGGACGAGCGATGATTGCCGAGAAAAACGCGCGAATGACAGATTTACGGAAATTGTTTGACTCGCTTCGTCAAACTTTCCGCGATCCCCGTAATTATTTCGACTGCCGAAGCAATCGCGCGCATTTGCATATCGGACGTAAATATCGGGACATGTCGCATCGTGTGCGTGCGCATATTACGCGCGTGTATACACATATCTGCGTGATATGGCGTTCGAGATCTCTTTACGATTATTTAAATGAGAGTAATGTATCAGACATTCGCGCATATAATGTGCGTATTCATAAATAAGGCGCGACAGGGATATGATCAACATCGATCAGAAACATCGAGAAATGAGACGGCGCGCATCAACACCGGCATTTGTAAAAGATGGTAGATTGCGGAGTCCGACTTTTAACCACTTAAATCATCATATCGGAATGCGTCGATGAAATTTTTCACGGCAAAAAAAAAACAAATGGCACTCGCCTGTAAGCATTTTCGTCGCTTTTTAACGTTTCGCCGCAGATGCTTCGAACTTCCGTAATAAAAAAAAAATTGTTTCTTATAAATTATAGAGCGAGACGGGAGAAAAGTTATTCGCGGCGTCACGAAAGCGCATTATCTACGCCTACCGCGTCTGATATCCGGCGGAAACGAATTGCCCGAACGATACATCATTTGTCGCGTTGCCCGTTAAATTTGTGACTCAATTATCGCCGAGTGAGCGCGTGTGCGTGCGTGCGTGCGTGCGTGCGTGCACGTACTTGCTTGCCTCCAGGGAGGAGCCGAGGGAGGCAGGTTGGCGATAAAGGAGAGTGAGAGGCGCCTTCGTACGCTAACCAGTCGGTTAGTTAGCGCCTTGGATTCGCCGGCAATATTCCTCTGGCGCCCCGCAGCGCGAACCGAACGGTTATGGCACCTTTGCCGAAGAAGGTGCCCGTAATTACCCTAACGCGTCGAGTCTGTTCGTGTTAATCGTCTCTTTGGGCCGATCGAAAATCTGCTCTCTCGTATATTTTGTTGTTGCATCGCATTTCCGCAGTTCGAAACGGCGAGAGAGTGTGTTTTCGAGTACTTCATAAAACATATATGCAAGAGAGTTCGCGGAGTTTCTTTTACTGGAAAGATAACATTCTGTTCCGCGACTTTTATTTCGCAAGAGCGAGGGATCGGGAGGAAAAGGAAGGGGAGGGAAATTCCATCAATTTCTTTTTCTTCTTCGCGTAAATAAGAAAAGTATAAACCAGAAATTATATAAAAATATATACCTACTGATAAAAATCTCTATATTTACACTCGAGATATAATGTTCTTCATTTTACGATCGTAAATGTGCACGTATATACGAGAAATGCGCCTTGTTCGTGATTAAACGAACGCGTAATCGGTGCCCGATGCTGTTATTACACACACAGCACACGGCTTCACCCAAGGATCGGTAATTATCTCACGAGCGTGTTAATTTTGCCGATGTTAATCGTCTTTTTAGCACGATCGAACAGATATTTCGCCGTTTATCTTTTTATAAACACGTATATGAATTTCCGTCCTTATCTGCCGTCTTATCTAACGTAGCACTGGACATTTTTACGTATCTTTTGTTTAATAATTAGAACGGATTGCACAATTGCAACTGATACAACGCAAACTTTTTACGTTATAAAATATATCGCTGTATTATTCCCCCTAGCTTTGTGTATTCATATATTATTTTCCACTCGTGCGTAAACTTGATCCGCAGTTAACCCTATCTCAAAGTGATCCTTGACGTTATATTACCTTGGCTGAAGATGATCCGTAATTATCCTACGCGAGCGTTAACTCCATCGATGTTAATCACTCTCACCATACCGATCGGGCCGTATTACACGCGCGCTTTCTCATCCCAACCCCCCGTGCATCTTGCTTTTCCTGATCGTTTTTTTTTTTTTGTGGTACAAGACGCGTATGATAGACAAATAACTAAATAAGTTTATTCATCATGTCTCGTGACACGTTCTCCCGACGCAATATAAACAACTTGTCAGTTTTGCTGAACAATAATTTAAAAATAAACACAATTATGTAAATGAACGTGTATAAAATAGACATAGTAATTTATCAATAATAATAATAATAATAAAAGTAGCTGAGACGAGATGATAGAAGTTGTCAGTAAGAAGTGACGTTCGTGTAATTGATTATGCTAATTTTGACGTATTAACAATAACGATACAAATATACACGTTGTCCCGCAATAGAATCCATTCACTAGCTTGACTACATAGTTCTGGGATTATTTTGAAAATAATAACATGAAAGCGATCAATTCTCTTACAGAAAGAGCTCAACGGTGCTCTCGACAACAGTGGTAGTCATTTCGAGCCTCAAATGCGCACATTTAACCCGTCGTCAACGCACCTCAATCCAGTATACGTTGTCACCACACTGGTGCAATTTTGCACTTTGTATGTTTGAAGTTGAATAACTTTCCAGTAATGAGTTGATAAATAATTTAAAACTAGTGAAAATAGGGGTAAAAAATTCTTCTTGAAAAATTCTTCTAGTGAAAAATAAAAAAAATAAAAAGAACTTTGAAAAAATCGTGTTTTTCCAATTTTTGTTGGTGCACATATGCAGTGTGCACATATGCAGTGTGGTGACAACGGATTAATTCGTGCTGTATTTCTTAAAACGAAGTTGCAATTAAATCATATGTCTTAACACGATAAAATTGTAATTCTGAATTTCTGTGATTTTGTTGAAAAACTAGCGCAATGCGGACCCATTGATTTGGAATGTTTTTGCTCAAAATAATCACAGGAAACACATAGTCAAGCTGGACATCCTGTATAAAAGCGCGTATAATATTACGCTTCCTCGATACTTGAAATATTCTAGTAGAGAAAGTGAGAATTTATTTACTCAAGACGGAACTCCGAATGTTTGCGCGGTACTTATTTCACACTTTGCACACTACAATGGTGCAAACTTTGGTGTACGATCGTGTTTGCTACCTTCGAGAGATAGTTACTGAGCGTGCGAGCGCGATGGGGAGGATTCTCGATAATCATCGCGAGTATGGTTACCTGGAAAACCCTTTGACCTACGAGAGAGAGAGAGAGAGAGATCGCGAAACGACGTAGTGCTCAAAGGATTGTTGGAAACGGATAAATTACATTTCTTTGACGTTTGCTTCCACACGAATGTGAACCGATTGCAATTTCCGCTCGCGTTAAAACGACACCGAGAGTCTTCTAGTAATTTACGATATAATAGCGAATTTTTTAAAACATTATTAGTGATTTTTATTACCGAATAATAGGATGTAAATGCAAACCAATATTCGGTATCTTCGGTGATGATTGCATTGCGCAAGATATCTGAAGATCAACCGAAAATTTCGTGAGAGCCCTCGAGGGAAAAAAGAGCGGAAACAAGGCCGCACGGTTTGCATATATACGTGCGAATACGAAAGTGTTCCTATTTACATACATATGGACACGTCGAAATCGCGTTAAGAGTCGACGCGCGCGCGAAACGTAAATGTTAATGGCGACGGTAGCCTTGGCCGTCCCTACCACATTCTCCGATCCTGTACCGTTTTGCTGTATCCGCCGGTTTAACAGGCAGACAAGAAGCAAGGATTGCGAGGTAATGGGGCGAGGAGAGGAGGCCAGTTAGTAGGAGCGAAGGAAGATGGACGGCGAGCGGGAACGAGGAGAAGCGAAGAAGCGAGAGCGCGCGGCGCTTGCGGGCACGGGAGCCGCTTTTTCTGAACTTAGCACATTTTTCAATGCTCGTCGACAGCTAACCCGAGAGATCTTCTCTCTCTCGATCACGTCCTCCACCCTCTTCCACACACTACCATACGGCTGTTTCTTCGGATCCTCGCGCGCTCCACCTTCCCCACCTCCGACGCCACCTTCTGCCGGCCGCTGTGCGTCCGACGACAGACGTTCCTTCCACCACGTTATCGTGAAGGACGACGACATCGGCGCGTTTTCGCGCTCGCCGGCGCTTCAGAAAACCGTGAGAGCGAAGAGAGAGTTCGAACTAACGCTGCTGTCGCCGTGCAGACAAACGCTGTTGAAGCCGAACGAAATGCGCGCGCTATGCACCGTTGAACGCACGTAATATTAACATTTCAAATTCTTTAATCGCGCGGTTTTATTTATTAACTTTGAAACCTTTCGAGAGTCTTGCGCGAACAGGGCGCGATGTCGGGCGTAATGTCAGATAACAAATGTAAAATATTATGAGAAAATGTTACTTTTCATCTGACGCTATTCATTACGCGCCCGACAGAGATACATTACGCGCGATCATTACAACTATTACGGCGTTACTATGTGTCTTTCTGGGTTCTTCCAACAAATATTTCTCGCAAAGTCGTGCATCTGCACGCAGTAGGGATGCGACTATCGACTTAATTAAATCTCCACCACGCAAGCCTGTCTACCGAGTGATAAATGTCAGTGTCTTTTCTCTTTCTCTCTCTCTCTCTCTCTTTTCTCGGCGCGTATAGCTCGTGACAGAAGGTGACAAAGGAGACTTTTACTGCGAACGGGGGAGAGAGAGCGCGCGAGCAAAAAGTGGGACCGCCTTATACTCGCCCCTGGGGACGCTCGTTACACGCGTACGAACGCCCGGCAACAATGCGCTAGGCATTCGCTTTCCTGAATTCGTGTCGGCGTCGTTTTTCTTCCACGTCGAGCTATGAAGCCGATCCTCCCCGAGGACTCGCGCGCGCGTTAAACGCACGCCGATATCGCCGATATCGAGCGCGCGGCATCTTCCGAAGAAGACGCGGAAAGAAACTCCGCGATCACGGAGTGATCGAATCGCTTCTCAAAGAAAAAAATGTCATCGGCGCGGAATGAGATTCTCGCGGCGATGCGCACAAGGACGACGATGATGAAGAACGCGATCGAAGACGCGGGAAAGGATCAGGTCGCCGCCTTTCTCGCTGAGAAACTCTATATCTCATGACTGTTAAACGACCGGTGATGCTAAGTAACGCCACGACGAAAGAAGAGAAACACGACGAGCGGGTTCTAATGAAAATGTATCGAGGTAGGAAGTTGCGGGTCAACTGACCCTTCAAGAAGAGAGTTCACTCGCCGCTCTGACATCAAGTGCGATCCTCGAAGGCGCGATTCTGCATCTTTTCTGCCTCACACTTCGTCCTTGGATTTCTTCTTCTTCTTCTTCTTCTTCTTCTTCTTCATCCTCTGCATCTTTTTCCTCTTCTTTTCCTTCTCCTCCGATCCGACCTCTCGTCCTCTCGTCTCTGGTATTACAGAGAGGCTTCAGATATATCCTGGGCCCGAAGGTGGTTCGCTTGCTCTCGGTGCTTCAGCGAGGCAAAGCAGCCATAGCCACCGCTGCTATCTACCATCTGGCATAAATCAACTCAATGCTCGACTCTTAGGAGCTTCACCCTCCCTTAAGCCCATATTGCTTGCTTCCTTTGCCTTCCTATTCTTTTTCCTCCCTTCTCCTCTCCCCTCCTGACGTGTTCGAGGGGAGGCCGCTATCCGGCCAATCTGCCAATTATTAATTCAACTCGCCTTTCTACCCTCCGCACAGACTGGACACTCCGGATCCTCTTCACCATCTTCTTTGACGACCTTGCGGGCGATCCGTTCGCGTATAGCTTTCTTACGGCCGCGATTTCGCGACGCGGGACTTCGATATATATTACCGGCGGAACCAATCTTATCAATGACAAGCTACTAGACCGCCTCGTTCACACCGCGGATAAGAAATCGCGAATCGCGGCGAGGAAGCCGACGATTCGATTTGTCTGATGACAAGCCAGCGAAACAGAAAAGAGGGGCTGGGTGAAGAGAAGAATGAAAGAGAGAGAGAGAGAGAGAGAGAGAATGAGAGAGTCACGGTGTTTGCTCGCTGGCGGGTCCGTTGCTGTATACTTTGTGCTCCCCGAGATACCTCGATAGCGAGGCGCGCCTCCTGCTTTTTCTTTTGGTTTCCTCACTACGCGGTTGCAGAGATCCTACGAGAGAGATCGGGACACCGGGCGTAACAAAGGATTCAGCCGTGCGCACTCCGTTGATAGGAAAGAAAAGGGTGAGAGAAGGCGCAGGTAAACGCGATGCGTATATATACACACGCGGCGAACGTGTAGGATACGTCTGGCCGGCCGTTATCGCCGTATCGTTTGGCGCGCGCGGAAAACTAGATCCGTCGATGAGCCCTCAAAGCCCGTGGGTGATAAATCTAACGAGCTGCGAGCAAGAAACCGTCGTCGCGCTAACTGGTATGATTCATGATCACGCGTGAGTATCTCTCCGCACGCGACGCGTTCGCGGATACACCTTCTAGCTGATATCCGCCTGCCTCCTCTCGACCGCTCTCGGATTTACGCGGGAGCTCTCTCGAGAAAGAGAGAGATCGAGCGAGTGTGGAAGCGCGAGCGAAGAAAGAGAGACCGTCTGGAATGTTGCGAAGGACGCTATCCACCAATTAGTTCGGAAATATCTGCCCGCTGTGCGAAACGTGTACTCTCGCTATCGCGGATCAAGTTACTTCTTGGCGTAATTGCGTGAAACTACGGAATTCCACGGCGAAGGTGTGCGCGCGCGCGCGCGTGCCCGCGCGGCAGATCGACGAAATTTGATAACGGATCACGATAAGGAGAACTTGCGTGAGAGGAAACTTGAGCGAGTATATCAGACATCGCTCCCTCGACAATATTGGCTACTTGAATCTACAAGTGCGCTCTGAAAAACTTTCGCCGATCGTCGAGGCTCATCCCGTCTTATGGCAGCCCAGCCGGTCAAAGCACCTTCGGCAATAAATTACAAACCTCGCGCGCCGCTTCAAAACACACAGATCGGAAAAAGAGAAATATATCGCTCCAACGGCCCTTCGCTCGCTGAAGGCTACCGGCCCACGAATGATCCTTATTGCTCGCACTGCCACGGTTCTCGCGGGAACCGTGGCAAAAAAGTTTTCTGCATCCACGGAGCTGAACCGGCCGTTTCCATCGCGGGTATAGGAGAATACGACGCGAGCGGGCGCATTGGTAACGAGAGCGAGTAAAAATCACGCGCGAGTAAATCAGTCGCCTGTCGTTTGCATCCTTCGATCCGTCTGGCCGAAAGCTCGGGGGCCAACGGCCGACACCGGCGCGAGTTAGAAAGCCGGGGCCGGTGGCAGCAGAATTTAAGCGAGTTTTTGCCCCGGAACAGGGTCCTGTCAATGCAAATGATTGGTGCGCGCGAAAATGGAACAAGACACCGCGAGACATGAGGGAGGGAGACTCCTTCCTCTCTCGCCGCACCTTGGCCTCCATTTGTTATACGAACCTCGCACGAAACATGACGACGGCAATGATGCATGGCGGAGATATTGGGCCGGACCAAAATATCATCCGTATTTGCCAAGTAGCCGCGCGCAATGTCTGTGTGAGAGGGAGATAAAGGGGTTGTCTCGCTATCGGCCGGGACCGAAAGATCATCGGACCATGTGATATCTGGTCGGACGGCCGGTCCGATGTTCCGAATGTCGGATACGTATCATCGAAACGCGGCAGGTAGGACATTATGTGTGTTTGACTGGGCGTGTTTTGTCAGGAATTTCACGTATGTCGATACACACAGCCGACTAGAAACGTGTCGCGTGTAACGGCCCGCGTGTCGTCCCTCCGCTTTGTTCCTCTCTCTCTCTCTCTCTCGCGAGAAGAAAGCGCGTTGTCAGAAGAACGGTTGCAAACGTTCGATGTCGCAACCGAGATAACGCGTGTCTGATGTCGCAAGTTGCGAACTTTAATGCGCGATCTCTCGAGCAAACCTGTAATTAAATACGTTACACTCGCAGCAGGAATCTCCTAGCGATTTGCTGTACAAATTTGCATGGTAATCGTCAGAGCGCGGAGGCGGAAAGTATAAAGTCGTTCCATTCGAGAAACGCGCGTTACGTCAGGAAAATGAATTCCCGTTCGCGCCTTTGGCGATTAAGTGCCGGGATAATTATTACGTGGTCTTGTGTGTCGTAGAACATTTATCGGTTAACCCGATAAAGCGCCAAGAGTCAGAGCGGCGCGGAGACGAAATCAGGCCGGAGTGATTTGTAGCGACAGCTTAGCGCTGTCCACATTTCTGACACGCTGATACGCCAATTTTTCCCACGCGATAACGATTATTATTTCGATCGCGCCGCGCTAACGAGCACGCGCGGCGTGAACGAGAGAGACGACTGACTGACTCTCTTTCACGCATCAGATTAGATTGCGCATACGCAACGCGCATACATAACGCGTCTTGAGAATAGTCGAGACGCCGACATTATTCGTGGTTTAAGGAGTGAACTTCGCCGGAACTACTAAATCTCGAATAGTCCCGCAGGCATTGCTAAGCTCTTTCTCTCTCTCTCTCTCTCCCCGAAACTACGGCGCTATCGCGGCGGCAGTTACAGCGGCTGCAAAATCGCCGACGAGATAGCTCGAGAAACGGTTTCAAACCGTACGTGTGCGGGGCGCACACACGCGCGCGCGCGCGCGCGACGAGGTCGGTATATTTGAGTTTGTCGCAGCGCGTTACACGCAAGGTTGCCTCCCCCTGTCTCGGTGTGGAGTCCGTGTGAGCTGGCGACGCGCCAGAATCGAAAAGAATTCCCCTCTCCTATTAAAAACCAGGAATGTCCTCTTACGTCTTTCCCATCCCGTTCCTCTCTTCAAAGCGAGCTACGGTCGTTTCCGCGCCGACACATCCGAGAGCTGGAAAATAGAAGGAGAGAGAGAGAAAGACAGCTCCGTACGATGGCTGACAGTCGGTTTACGAATAATGCATACGGAATTGGTAATTAAAACCTTGTTCTTTTTTGTACAATTTGGTTCTAATGCCAGAACAAAAATGTACGCCGGGAACTTCACTACAAACATTTTTCATCTTTTATTTATTACACGTGGATCTATATTTCTAAAACTGTTTCTTTTTCCGCATTTCGATTGAAGATCATAGAAGAAGAACGTGATAGGTCCATTGTTTTTCGATTTTCTGTTTTTGATGTTGTTTGGTGGTCAAAAAATGGAGTATTTTAATTATCCAAGGGAAATCATTGATACATTCCGAGATATAAATATTTTTATAAAACTTGTAACAATTGTAAAAGTAATTTGCAAAACTAATTGCCGACACTAGTCCCAAACAAATGTTATTAATTTAGAAAATAAATATTACATTGCAGCATGTGAAAAAGTAAAATATGAAATTGAAAACGCAGGCAAAAGATTGAGTGAGAGAGTTGATTTAGGTTTCATAATAAACTCGGCATATTATATTTATAGCGTATGTATATTTTTCCCGGTGAATGAAATGGCATATGTAACTGGATAGAAATAAAGATCACGACTGTGCGGCAATTCTCTCTTCCGTTTGCTCTCTGTGTCTACGCTATGGCGCGAGCTCCTTCTCCCATCCGTATTGCCGTAATAAACGGTACGGCAATGGAATTGCCGTTTAAGCGGTGTGTGTTTCTTATATGATTCCTGAGATGGCGTCCGTCCAAACTCATTAATCGTAATGCCCCGCGGATGGCAGAACGTAACATATCCCTCTCCCCCCCCCCCCCCCCCCC